>CM053791.1:460148995-460333995 GCA_028749045.1 Cupressus sempervirens | reverse complement strand
GCTAAACATCGTTATCTCCTTATTCCCTTTCTAAAAATTTAAAAACATGTTACCAAAATTTGATTATTCTATTATATTATCATATGTCTCAATCTAGGTTGATACATGTTTATGCATGTGCAACTTATTTAATTAATATAGACTAACAAAAAAATGCCATTATGTAGAGGATAATAGTGACAGGCAAACAAATTTAATTTAATTTTCTATAGTCAAATGAAATAATTAAAATATTATATGCTTACATCACATTAATAATACTTTTCACAACTATTACCCAATATACTGATAAATAAAATTACTTTTGATATTTAAAAAGAAAAAAATAAACATTAGAAAATTGATCCAAACTATTTAAATTCTACCATATCTTCATTCATTTACATTAATACGTACACACCATTAGATGCTCCCTGAGAGTCTATATATTTAAAAGTCATCTATAGATCCAAAAAAAAAATCACCTGATATTAGATTATAAAACAAAATTTTAAGTTTTATTTAATTCCCACTGGACCATCCAAGCACAATAAAAATAACAACAATTTAAAACTTAAAAAAAAAAAAGCCAAAAAAAATGCCACCAAATCACACATCTAAATTCCACTTGAAAAGATTTAATGTATCTCATTTTCATGATCCACCAACCCACTTCAATCCCAAATATGAAACAAAACAATTTAATGGTCTTTCAATGCCCTGAAAGTTGTTGGGCTTAATCGAAACACTCAAAGCTTTGAATGCTTCGAGTAGATGATGTGGGTCCCATTTAATTTGTTAGAATGATCATTCCCATTGTCATTCACTATTTCCATCACTATTACTCTTGTTCACCATTAAAGCCACCAAATATTGTCAAAAATGCCCTGGCAAACATGTTGTTGGTTAACAGTTTGTCTTCCTTGGATTTTGGTTTATACCTTGACTCTTAATGTGCCCAATGTGGTGAAAGACAAATTTGTTAGCAACACAATGGGTCAATGTAGGTGTTCTATCAAGGACCCCTGAATTGAAAGCTACTATTCCCTTGTGTGCAAAGATTTGCAATGAATATTGTTTTTGGTAGATTAGTAAGTTTAGGTGTATGCTCTTGACCAGAGAGTAGAAGAGGTATAACTAGATTGCCCAACACTTCAATTAGTCTAGGTGGATTTCAGATGATGACTCACAACTTCCACAACTATGAATGCATATGAGTCACTTTTAAAATCTTCTAGCATCTACAATGTAGTCTATTCTATAAACTAAATGCGAGATGCAAAAATGCAACACTATCTACTGATGCAAACTACATAAGAAGAGAGAGTGTGATTAACTAAACAATACCTAGATTGCCCAAGTTACTGAGATTCCACAACAACTATTTGCTTCCTACTCAACACCTTATATTAACTAGATCCCAAACTTCTCATATGACCATTGAAATGCACATGAAACTAACTTGCATAGAATGGAGGAAATGAGGAAACACTGTGGATAATGGTAATATGTCATATAACCACTAAAGGAAAGCAACAAAACCCAATTTATTTTCAATCCCACAGCTTTCATTAACAACACATTTCATTTCAAAGTCCGTGCAAGAGCTAAAAATTAAATTAACATGAACAAAAAATTCAACATGTAGACTCAGAATCTTAGATAGTAGTCCTAGTATAGGGGTTTGCCCACATAGAAATTTTGTCTATCCTATTCACTTCTAAAAAAGTTATATTTATAGGCCCTTTAGAATTAGCTAGTTACATTTCATGATTACCGCACAAAGCAACTTTGAACATATGTATTCTAAAAATAGGATTGACTGGTTAGTCATCCATTACAAAGCCTCATCCTATGAGGATAATGCCATATATGGCTACAATATCATAGAGAGAGAGAGGTGATACTTGTCACATCTTGTAGGGACAATGTAATGCTTTTGACAGAGTGTTAGTTCTTCTTTGGAGTTACAGATTTAGCTCTATAGGCCTTCATTGCACCAGTTACATTCTTCATCTCCATGACTATTCGAATGAGGATATTGTTAGCTCTGATCATCCAATAGTCATGCATTTCTATCTATTCTTCAACTCTGGATATCCTTGATTGGAGCTTCTCTACTACATGCTTTAGAACACAATCCACTATTGTGAGTTCTAGAATCTTTGCCACTTGTGGTTCCAATTCTCTTTCTTCTTGCTCTAGTTCACTCTACCCATTTATTTGTCCTCTTGATGATACCATTCATAAGGACCTCCATTGTATCAATAATAAAACCATCAGGCAGAGTTCACACTATAGGAGTATCCTTGACTTGCTCATAAGTTGAGGGCCTCATAAAAGAGCCATCATTTGTGAGATCAATAACATCACAAGTGTCATTATATAACTTCATCTCATCAAGTTTCAACCTAGACTAGTACCTCTCTTTGGTTGGTACTCATTATGACATCCAACCCAATAATCTTCAATATCTAAAACATGCCTATAAGCATAACCAAGCTTCAGATGATCTTTGAAAAAGCTAATAGGATCATAGTGAGGTCTTATGACTTTGTAATCAATCAACTTAATTATGTTCTCAATGTTTTTGACTGAATTCTGGGTATCATACATTGAGGCACAAGAATGAGATCCTACCAGAATTGGAAAAAGAATGTCCACTATCTTCTTCACATTAGAACATAAGATATTCACTTCCAATATTTGTCTACATAACTCAATAAGAACTACCTCATCTTCAGGATATTTGGTAAGTCTCTTTGGGAAGCCATTGAATGTGTCAATCCTCAAGTAGGGAAAATATAGAAATTGAATGACACAACATCCAAATTGGCTGACAGCTGAAATAGCTTTTGGTGAAAACCTCCATTCAAGGCACCCTTGTAATTCCTAGCATAGCCTTATTATGAAGGCATAATTGACTGTTACACATTATTTAAATCTCTTTTACAATTGCAGGTGAGGATAAAATTCATATACCTTGGTGTTTTCACCAAAGTCTTCAATACAGGGTAGACCAAGCCATAGATGATGCATGGCTAAGGCATAGATTAAATATGATGACATAAAGAATTGCTTAAATGTGTTTGCGGAATTTAGCCAAGAGGTAAGCTCTTAACATATAATTTGAGCCTGGTTAATTTGTAATCCTTCAGCATAGATGACCTGAACCAAGAAGAAGTGGCACTAAATGATATCTAGGATCTCTTCCTTACCCTTTAACCTCAACAACAGAGCCAAGATATCCACAATTCCCTTCTTCAAATTGGTTCCAAACAGAGTCCTTGATATTTTTCTATTTTTCTTTCGAGGAGTCTGAAACCATATTTTCTACATATCCTCTCCTTAGAGTCTTTTTCTCAATAAATATTGATGCAGATGATGAAAAATCAATGCCACAATACTAGAAATTAATTCCTTATTCAAAGAAAGCATAATAGATTGGTTAGGCAACAAATTTTTTTGTCTCCAGATTATATCTATCGATGTATTCCTTCACCAAGTTTGGTGCTTGTATAGCCACGAGGAAACTAGAATCTTCAACAAATCCACTCTCCTTCAATTTTTATGTGATTGGATGGATGGGCTGAGTGTTTAGTCTTTTGTGCAAATCACTTAGGTTGAAAAACTTGAAAGAAGTGTCGTAAAAGTTCTTTAAGTCACTCTTTAATCCAACCAGATGATCATACCCAGATGTTCTGATTGCCATTTGCTTATAATTTCACATAGAAAAGGCAATTACTTAAATAAAATGGCTGTTATGAAATGAGGAACTCCATTTGGCAAAAATTTGATCATATAGATCTAAAATTCAAACATTGGCACCACACGAACAAAATAACTCATAACCAATAGTTATAATGATCAGATTTACAATAAACTAGGCAAATTAACAACTCTTTAAATAATTTTACTTCTACCCATAGGATATCCCATAAATCTGAATAGCATAAATCTTACTTTAATCTCTAGTAGTAACGAGATCATTTCCTTTCCTAATCCTTTCAGCTTAAGCTTACTAAAAGCTACCCTTTTAACTTCAAAATTTGGTGCAAGGGCTTGCACTATAATTCTTTAAGTGCGAGGAAGGAGGCATTATCTTATTTTTCCATAAACTTGTCTTTAAGCTTGATTTCCTTTGGTCTAGGAGTGCAATGCATAAACTAATCCTTCAACACATTGAATACTTTATTGCTTCATTTTTTGCTTAAGGCTTTTCCTCTTTGTTTTATCACTTAAATTGGAGAAGCCGTGAAATTAACTTTCTAACTCAATTATTTTGACAAACATTTCCTTTTATCTTGTTTGCACTCAATAAATTACTCCATTAGAAACCCCTTTCTAGCATCTTCATAGAAAATCTTCGCATCCAACTCTAACTTTCTTCATCTCTAATGTCCTCTAGAATAGAAACTTCACCTATGCCTTTAAACAAAAAAGCACCATCAAGACATATATTTTCCAAAGAAATTGACAATTGGAAATATTTCCCATTATTTTGGTTGATTTTCATCTTTATTTTCTAGGTTGGCTTTGGAAACACACTTGAAGACATTCGTTTCCAAAGGGGCAGCATACAAATAAATGGAAATATGTTTCTGTGCATAAAAATGAATTTTGACCTCCAATTTTTACTCTGAAGTTCCATAACTTTGGATTTTTTTTCTTCTTGTCTTGCCACCATGAATCAACTTCAAATATACCTGTAGATGTCATCATTACTCTGTTCCTCAAGATCTTACTTAATGAAGCATACCAATGACAAAAAATCAATAGAGAAGGCCATAAACTGGAAGAAACACTTAATGGAGTTAGGAACTAATTATAGAATCAAAATAGACTTTATTCTCAATTAGGAGGCCACTCAAATAAAAACCAACCCAAACCTAGATCACCTAAGACCTTGATGTAGAGAAAAAGTGATAATCTCGCATAGAGTTGTGGGAGAAGTGCAATAGGGAAAACCCATAAAGAGTACATAAGGCAAGCCTTAAGGATGTTTGATGAGAAGAGTCACCTAGGGGCTATCTAGATAGGGAGTACAACATAATTACATTGAAAAGTCACCAAGATAGAGGCTTAAAGGGATGGACTAAAGGTATGGCAAAAACTAGCTTTGATTGGGGACCTAGGCATAAAAAATCCTAAGAAGGGACCTAACATCTTTGGTTTTGCACAACTAGAATGACAAACTTCAGGGAATAACAACTAAACTAAACACACAACAGATGGAAACTAAGCTAAGAGAGTAGGAAGCTAAACTAAAGAACACAATAGGAAAGAAATCTACATAGACTAACTCTAACTATAGGGGAATCTTGCTTTCATCTGTGAAACTAATACAACTTTAGGTCTTGACCATTATAAGAAAATGACAAAACCTCACCAGTGGGATAGGCCATAATGAAAGAATTATTTTGATTTACTTACACAATTTTGAAAGGACCCTTCCAAGAGAATCAATATTGTGATGCATACCTTGGGATCATGTCTCTTATCCCACAACAAGACTAGATCATTTTTCATGAACCTTCTTGGCCTTTCTCTTTTGTCAAAGAAGCTCTTCATGCACTTTTGATGCTCCGTGATGTGATCAACAAACTTTTCACGCTCCTCTTCCAACTTGTTAGGTATATTATTTGCTTTTCCAGACCACTTTGAAATAAAAGATCTTCAATTATCTAGTATTGAATAGAAAGAAAATGGAAACCCTCTTCCCAACCCTAATTTTCAAAAAGAATGATCCAAATTGATTAAACACAAGAAAGTGTTCAATGCATAAATGGATCAAGTGATGAAAAATAGGGGGAAAGAGGGGGGTTATGTGTGATATTTCTATTTGGGGGAGTATGTGCCTAAAACCTAAAATAGATAAAAGATAAATACTCACCTTGAATTTGAAAAATGCTATTTTTTGATGTCTGTATGTAGTTTTTGGAAAATTTGCAACATGTTTCAGAATGGAAATGTTGAGATGGAGAAAACCCAAAAATATTTTATCTTTTTGAAGGGAGGCTACCCTTGACCCTATTGGTAGGGCACAATCTTACCTTGAGGCACAATTGCACCTCAAAAAGTCAACTTGGACTTGCACTACTCTAACAAAATTTTTGTTGGCAAATCTTGCAAGTTCGACGAAAAGGGTATCCGAATCTGCTCTCTAAATTGCTGTTCCACACATATATCCACAATGAAAATGGTTTTGTTTATTGAATGGGAGGTTTGCCTCAGTCAAACCCTAGCTTGGAATTAACCTTGAAATATAAGTGAAACAATATATATGCACAAACAAAGTAAATGGAACTATTCACCTTGCTTATGTTGAAGTCCTCATGGAGATTTGAAATCCTTGAATCCACAAGTATAGATGCTCCAAATGTATGTAGAAATATATTTAGGATGTCTCAAATCAATCTCATTAGATCTTCAACACCAATCTTGAATGTATATTCACATAGAAGAAGGCTTGGATGAATATAGATGAAATTTTCAACAAGAGAGCTCCATAGAGATTGAATCCTTCAATGGCTAACAATGGTCCTCCTTGATGAATTAGATGCTTGAACACTTGAATGCTTGAATTCTTGAATGCATGAGATAGTGTATAAATTTTTTTCTCATAATAAGGTGATAACCAGGTGGTGCTCATAATAAGATGATGTCAAAATGAGCGAAGAAGGCTTCCTTTTATAGAGATCTAGGGCACTAACTCCTAGAGAAGGCTGACATAGGAGCATTAAATCCCATTTAACCTTAACCCTTAGGAATAGACCTAGATTAAATGTAATTTAAGATTCTACCATCCTAAATTAACTAAGCTTAACTTGAAAGTGATCAAAAGTAGGAATAACAACAAAGGTGGTGTTCACAATCTTTCCACAAAGTTCAACTGGTAAATCAATAGAACCAAATGATGGATAAAGAAAACCATTACAAGTTTGAATCTATGCATCCAATGTATCATAAAAATCATGTTGCAAAATTTTCATAAAAAGATTTTCTTCTGTAATAAGATTGACTAAGGAAGTAGGATCAACAAGACAACCACAAGTAGGTATCTCAACAATCTTAGCATAAATATAAAGGGGACCATTAGGAGCTTTAATAGTGTTAGAATCATCAAAGGTAATCAAAAGTTTTCGAGGTTATTTTTTCTTAGGTTGTTGTCAAATTTTAGGTTGAGGCTCCAATTTAGGCTTAGGTTTCAATTAAGGTGGAGCTGAAACTTGAAATTGAAGTGGAGGTTGAGATTGAGGTGGAGATGCATATTGAACCACATTCTCCACATGATTAAGATCATCCATCTTCAAATCATACACAATATCCATAGAAGATTGCTGAGCAATAGTATTAGTATCATGTGTAGATAAAGGATTCATATAGATTTGAAAATTTTGATTAGGAGGAGAAATAGATTTATTCCCACCACCATCAAAATTATCAATAGATAAAGCATTAGAATAAATTAAGTCATGAACCTTATGTTTAATAGAATAAAATTTCTTAGTACCATGACCATTATGGAAATGATAAAGCTTTTAGATCAAAAAATTTAGCTACCATCGTAGCAGGTAAAAGAGGATGAATAAGAGGTAAAGTAATCATATTAGCAGTTAGCAACCTATTCATAATAGAATGTAAAGATTCAAAGAGAGGAGTAGACACACAATTCAATAAAAAAGAAGTGGATGCAGAAGTGGTATTATGAGATGCAACAACAACATGATCAACAACTGCATTTTCTTGTTTATTTATCTTTACATAATTTTTAATTTTTTGAACTTTATTTGGATTAGGAGAAGCATCATTTTTATCAACAGGGACATGAGCCATTAGAGTGGTGCTCCCAAATCGACTCACTTGTAATTGATAATTACGAAGCACTGCAAAAAGTTGTCGAAAAGAAGTAAATTTAGTAAGTAGAATCTTATCTCTAATATCCTTTTGAAAATTTGAAATAAAAATACATTGAATATCAATATCAGGAACAAGATAGGAAATTTGAGCATGAAAATGCTTAAATCTACCAATAAATTCAATCAATTTTTCTTTAGAGTTTTGTTTACAATGCATCAAATCAATCAAAGACACTTGTGGGCCAATGTGTTTTTTGAAATTGTTGAATAAAATAATTAGCAAGTTGGGGAAATGAATGAATATAATAAGGAGTCAAAGAGAAAAACCATTGTAAGGTCTTCTCACAAAAAGTTCAAGCAAATTACTTTGCTAAAATCCTATGATCATGAGCATAATCACTACAAGGGATTCGAAAGGTTTTAACATGATGAATAGGGTCTCCCTTACCATTATAATTCTCAAGTTGAGGCATATTGATTTTTTGAGGAATGAGAGTACAAATAATATCCTGAGACAAAGGACTTCCCATGTCTCAAGTAGGGATACTAAACTTGTTTTGAGTCAATGATACAAGTTGTTGTTGTAAATATGATACAGTTTGAGCCAAACTAATAATTGTAGAATCATGAGAAGAAATAGGAGGAATAACAATATTATATGCACTGGGTAAAGTATAAGAAACTGCAGGAATAGAAGACACAACTAGAGGAACACTAGGAACTACAGTTGGCAGATGAGTAGAATAAGTAAAAGGAACATTATGATAAGAAGGTTGTGAAGTAAGAAGGAACACACAATGAACACTCATAGGAATAGAAGGAACCATCATAGTCACCAATGAAGGAGTGTAAGTAGGAACATTAGGACGAGGAATAGAAGAAAGTCTAACACTAGTGATAGGAGGAAACAACACTAAATCTTGAGTTTCTTGAGCTAAAGGTTTAACATTGGAATGCACAAAGTGAGTAATACCATGCAAGAGATTAACACCTTGGTCACTATCATGAAGAACTTTCATAAGAGGCTCTATAACATGAATAAAATCTTGATTATGGTTTTTGTGAAGAAGGCAATCACCCATTTTATCAAGTTCATTTGAAAGTTTTTGGACTTTTTCAAAAGGAACTGTTAAAGCATCATCTTCATCATGAGATGAGTGAGAAGATTTTTGCTCCATAAGAGAATTAGAATTAGGAAGAATCAAAGGCTCATCCTCAATCCTCAAGATAGGAGAAGAAGAGTCAAGCTCAAAGGTACCCATAAGTCTACAACTACGTCTAACCCTAAGATTAGAAGTAGGACTAGAAGTAATAAAGCTCATAAACCAATACAAAGCAAATGAACTAAACTATAGAAAAAATAAAGCATAAATATTTTTGTATTTTGAAAGAAATTTTGCAATTTTTTTTGTATTTTTTAATCTTAAAATGCAAGAGTATAAACTAAATCTAATCTTAATGCAAGACAATACCTAATGAAATGAAAGAAAATATAATGCCACAAAGCACAATGGGCATCTAATTCCACAAAAGAAAAAAGGGTTGGTGTATCTAGTTCCAAGATAATATGAACATTCAAGATCCTACACAAGATGCAAATCTAACACCAAAAATAAAGAGTTTTCAATCATGGGCATCTAATCTAATCTTACACAAGAGTATAAACTAAATCTAATCTTAATGCAAGAGTATAAACTAAATCTAATCTTAATGCAAGAAAATACCTAATGAAATGAAAGAAAATATAACGCCACAAAGCACAATGGGCATCTAATTCCACAAAAGAAAAAAGGGTTGGCGTATCTAGTTCCAAGATAATATGAGCATTCAAGATCCTACACAAGATGAAAATATAACACCAAAAATAAAGAGTTTTTGATCATGGGTTCACCAAATGAATAGAAAGAAAATGGAAACCCTCTTCCCAACCCTAATTTTCAAAAGGAATGATCCAAATTAATTAAACACAAGAAAATGTTCAATGCAGAAATGGATCAAGTGATGAAGGGGGAAAGAGGTAGTTATGTATGATCTTTCTATTTGGGAGAGTATGCGCCTAAAACCTAAAATAGATAAAAGATAAATACTCACCTTGAATATGAAAAATGTTGTTTTCTAATGTCTATATGTAGTTTCTAGAAAATTTGCAACCTATTTCAAACTAGAAATGTCAAGATGGAGAAAACTCAAAAATATTTTAGATTTTTGAAGGAACGTCAACCTTGACCTTGTTGGTAGGGCACAATTGTACCCCAAAAAGTTGACCTTGACCTACACTACTCTGACAAAATTTCTGTTCGTAGATCTCGCAAGTTTGATGAAAAGGGTATCTGAATCTTCTCTTTGAGTTGTTGTTCCACACTTGTATCTGTAAAAAAAATGGTTTTGTTTGTTGAATGGGGGGTTTGTCTCAGTCAAAACCCATTTTGGAATTAACCTTGAAATATAATTGAAACAATATATATGCATAAATAAAGTAAATGGAACTATTCACCTTTCTTAAGTTGAAGTCCTTGTGGAGGATTCAAATCCATGAATCCACAACTATGGATGCTCTAGCTGTATGTAGGAATGTATGTAGGATGTCTCAAATCAATGTGATTAGATCTTCAATACCAATCTTGAATGTATCTTTGCATAGAAGAAGGCTTGGATGAATATGAATGAAATTTTCAACACGAGGGCTCCATAGAGATTGAATCCTTCAATGGCTAACAATGATCCTCCTTGATGAATTGGATGCTTGAACACTTGAATCCTTGAATGCTTGAATGCACAAGATAGTGTATAATAACTTTTCTCATAATAAGGTAATGTCAAAATGAGGGAAGAAGGCTTCCTTATATAGAGATCTAGGGCACTAACTCCTAGAGAAGGCCAACATAGGAGCATTAAATCCCATTTAACCTTAACCCTTAAGAACAGGCCTAGATTAAATTTAATTTAAGAGTCTACCATTCTGGAACTAGAAACAACCGACCTAAAAGTGGGAAATGAAACTTTTCGAAGCCCAAGATCTTGAAACTCCTGGAAACTGAAAATGGGACCTGGGGTCAGGGATGAGGTTGACCCTACCCTAGGTCAAGGTTAAGGTCATCCTTGACCTAGGTTAGGTTCAAGGTTGACCTTGACCTAGAGGCCAAAGTCCTCAATTTCACATAGTTGTATGTCAAAATAGGCTAGAAATAATGAGAGAAAAGTAAACAAGGGGAAAATAGTTAGATTCATGCAAAGACCCATTAAAGGTGCTTGACATGACTCCAGACCACTTAGAGGGCTAAACTCTCTTAACATGGAAGTGCTTTGATTTTAAGATAATACAACTGCAACTTGTAGATTGATTACTCCAATAGAAGGGGAAGACTAGCCTCAATTCCATATACTAGCTTGAATGGGGTAATACCAATGGCCCTCTTAGGTGTTACCCTATCTAACCAAAGGGCTTCATGAAGCTTCTTGTACCAATTATTCTAGTTATTAGAGACAAGCTTTCTCATGATGTTGACCAAATTTTTGTTACTTGATTCTGCTTGATCATTGCCTTGAGGGAAATTGTCTTAAGATTGTCTTCGATGGTACTGTTATTATAGTAGAATTAAAAAATCTCTACTGAAGAAAAATAGTAGCATTGTCCATAACCAACTTTAGTGGGGCACCAAATCTCATAAGGATGTTCTCTTTAATAAACTCACAGACAACTTTGGAGGTGGTTCTCTTAGTAGGCTTTGCTTCCACCCACTTAGTAAAGTAGTCGGTAGTAGTAATGATATATGAATGTCCAATAGAAGGGGAGGGGTTAATTGGGCAAATAAAATCAATTCCCCATTGCTGATTCTATTATTTCTGGCCTTAATGGCAAGGCAACTAACTAAGGTTTACTAGCAAATATTTTTCACTTTTCACATTGGGCTACCCATTTATAAGCATCTCTAAACATACCTATCCAGTAATAACACTGCCTCAAAATTTTATATGTTGTCACTGTAGAAAAGTAGTGGCCACCACAAGCTTCATCATGAAATGCTTTGAGCAATATCTCTTGTTGAGGTTTATCTGCACATCTTAGGAATGTGCCATCAATTGCTTTTTATACAATTAATCATCATAAATGACACACTTTCTTGATTTGGTCCTAATATCTCTTCTCTACTTATAGGTTAATCCATTGGGACATTCTCCATAAGTAAGGAAATAAGAAAAAATTGAAAACCAAAGATCTTGGAGGCTTACCATAAGGACTCTTGAGATTTCTTCTTCTTTAGTTACCTCTCAGTTTTCTACAATTTCTCTCCACAAACTATTTCCTTGGACCAGTTTGGTAGGTTTTAACTCAATGTCATACTCTTGGACTTTGGCTATCCAAGATCCTCTTGTGTTACATCCTATTTCTTACTGAGTCAAGATACTCTTGATTGCTAAATAAGGAACATAAAAATTTGAATGTGAATGTAGAACATAAAATCTAATTAAGGGCTCTTACTACAACATAGACATGCTTTTCAATTTGGGAGCTCTTTAGTTCATGTTCCTTGAGAGCGGTTCTCATAAAAGCAATAGGTACTTGGATGCCTCCCTTATTTTCTTGCATGAGTATGGAAGACTATGTAGGGGTTGATGCATAGCAATATAAAATAAAATCTTTGGCATAAGCTAGATGAACTAAGATAGGAGCTTGGGATATGGTAGCTTTGACTTCATCAAAGGCCTTTCTTCCAAAGTCACTCCATTTAAAAATGTGTCTATCTTTCATCATGCCAATCATACACTTTGGAATTTTAGAGAAATTAGGAACAAAGCATCTCAAGAAATTTACCTGAGCAAAAAAAGATTTAACTCCAATTTTTCTTGCTGGTAGGTTGATCTTTTGGATAGCTTTGACACCATGTCACATAGAAACTTTTCTTTTCTGACACATAAGACCAACTTCTTAGGGGTTGAGGGTAATTCCATGTTCCCTACATCTCTTCAATGCTTTCTCCAAGTCCTTCAAATGATCTTCTCTTCTCTTTGAGAATACCATCAAATCATCCAAATAGATGACAATTATTTTATCCTTTAAGTTTGCAAAGCACACATTCATTGCTCTATGAAAAATAGCTCCATCATTAATTAGCCCAAAGAGCATTTTGTTGTAAGCAAATGTTCCCCAAAGAGTGGTGAACATTGTCTTAAACTAATCATTTAGGTCTACTTCTATCTAGTTGAAGCCTGAGAAACTATCCAACATGGACACTATTTCAAATCATGGCACTATCTATAATATGTGATCCATGTTAAGGAGAGCATAGTTTTCTTTGGGAGATGCTTGATTTAGATTTTTAAAATCAACACAGATTTTGATCTCTCCACTCTTCTTCTTGACAAGGAAATTAGCTATCCATGTTGAATGGTGTATAGAATAAATGATCTTGCCTTCTAACATCTTATAAATTTCTCTGAATATGGTATACAAGATCATTGGGTTGTAATTACGCTACTTTTTCCTAAAAGGGACTATGTTTGTCTTAAGAGGAATCTTGTGCTTAAACTCACCATTCCTGAAAGTTTTAAAATCTTCGTAACCCCATGCAAAAACATCTTGATATTCAGAGAGTAGGCTTTTAGCTTTAGTTCTTTCTTTATTTAAACAACTACTACCAATAATAATCATTTTAGGCTTAACTCAGTGCCTACATTCTGATGCAGGAGCATCCAGAGGTATAAGGACAATCCTATGTGACCCAAAAAAAAATGTACTTAGAATTAGTTTCTATTTTATGTCTTTACATTTTTGGATACCCATTTGGGTCAAATAAAGGTTCCAACTCTCATAGTTCCACTATCAGTGTGTTTGAAAATCCTGAAAAAATAGGAGCATGTAATTTGGCCATCATTTTGGTGACCTAGAAGGTGTGAATTGGCCAGATGAATGTAATTATGATTTAGAGCATTCCAAAAAAAGAATCAGGTCAAAAGGCCCCACGGTTTGAAAGTTAGTGCAGTTTTTCGGGTTTTGGAGACCTCCTAAGAATGCTTCAAAGTCAGGTTTGGGGCATTAAATGACCTCAAAAAGGGTCAAAAAATGGGGGATGAGAAAAGCTTGTCCATAGGGCTATAGAGCGCTTCAAGAGCTTTCTAAAAATGTAAACGGTTCATCAATCGGAGCTACGGTTCAAAAGTTATGCCTCCCGAAAGTTCGGCTACCGTTTCTGGATTCTTCTAGATTTGCACCGACTTCTAATGCAGCTTCTAGAACCTTCTATTTTGTCAGTGGATGCCTACTAGCACTTTTTAGAATGTACTCCTAGTCCTTAACCCTCCGGGGTCTATTTAAGAAGAATTCTGGCATTGTAAAAGGCAGTTCGGAGTGGAGTTTGAGAGGGGTGCTAAAAGGAGAAATATTCTCTAGATTTATGCTATTGTAAGCCCTTAGGGCATGTTTTGAAGTTTATTTTCTTTGTACTATTTGTACTAGCTTATTTTCTCAGTTAATATAATTTTCCCTTTCTGTTGGTTCCATTATGTTCTTGGGTTGTGTCCCCATCAAGTGGTATCAGAGCGGGTTTTCCTGAGTGTGTAGACAGAGTGCCGACTGTGAGGCAGTTTGCACCAGGACTGTGTGGTTGTGGGTTTGTTAGAAGATGCCTCCATGAAGAGAGCATGGTAGAAGGGCCAGAGCTATTGATCTTGAGGAGGATAGAGCCCTCCAGAGGCAGGTACAAGCATTGCAAGAGGAGCTTCGTAGAGGAGCAAATGTTGTTGCAGGTGACAATAGTGAGGATGACAATGAAGAGGAAGTAATGGGACCAGAAGAGGAAGTTGATGGGGAAGTTCTGAATCCTGTAGAGGAAAGACTTTTTAGGGCCATTACTAAGTTTGGGAAAAGACCTACAATTGAAGTGGGTATATTTTCAGGAAATCTGAAACCAGATGAGTTGATTGATTGGATCAATGAACTGGAAGAATACTTTGAGTATGAGGATATAAGGGACCCAGATAGGGTTAAGTTTGCAAAGGCCAAACTGAAAGGCCATGCCAAAATCTGGTGGCAAGAGGTTCAACTGGAAAGACTTAGAAGAGGAAAGGAGAAGATCACAAGATGGGATCGCATGGTGGACAAATTGAAGAAGCAGTTCATTCTTGTGGACTATGAGCTTGATCTGTTTAAGAAGATGCATGGGTTAAAGCAAGTAGGAAGATCAGTCCAAGAATATACAGAGGAGTTTTACCGACTCTTGATTAGAGCGGGGCATGCTGAAGCAAATAAGGAGAAGGTTGCTCATTATATCAGTGGGTTGCGACCTAGCATCCAGGAGGAATTAAGTCTGGTAAGAATGACCAGCGTTGAAGAGGCATACCAGTTTGCCCTGCGAGTTGAAGAGAAGCTGAATAAAAGGTTTGAAGGAAGAAAAAGAGGGCGCGGTCAAGGAGGAAGGGGAAGTGGTAGATCATCTGGAGGCCGCAATGAAACCCAAAAGAAAAATGAAGATGTGGGTACTAGCAGAAACCAGAGGAATGAGGGTTTCAACCACTCCCATGATCAAGACTTTGGAAATCAAAGAGGAAGAGGTAGAGGACGTGGACAAGGAAGAGGAGGCTTCCATGGTACCTATTTCCATTGCAATGAAGAAGGTCATCATGCCTTTGAATGCCCTCAACGACAAGGAAGGACAGATAGGAGAGCTGAGGGCCAAGCTAGGGTTGCTCATGTGGATGAGGATGCACAATCATCACATTTAGAGGATGTAGAAAGAGGAGAGACCTTGGTAAATGAAAGAGTCCTACTAAGTGGTGAGAATGAACCAGGACAACGGAGGAGTTTGTTCCATACCAGATGCAAGTGTGAGGATAAATGTTGTGATGTGATCATTGATGGTGGTAGCACTGATAACTTGGTATCAGAAGAGATGGTCTCTAAGATGAAGCTCAAGAGGGAGAAACATCCACAGCCCTATCGGATTGCTTGGGTAAAAGATGATCATAAGGTCCTGGTAAGTGAACAATGTTTAGTAAAATTCAAAATTGGGAGTTACCATGATGAAGTTCTTTGTGATGTTATTTCGATGGATGTTTTCCATCTATTGTTGGGTAGACCATGGCAGTTTGATAGACATGTAGTGCATGATGGACATGCAAACACATACTCTCTCACAAAGGATGGAGTTCACCATAAATTGAAGCCCATGAAAAAGGAAGATGAAAAGGTATGCAGCAGTGCTAGGATTTCTCTTGTTGATGGAAGGAAGTTTTTAGATGGCATGAAACATCAGCATATGTGCTATGCTTTGATTCCTAGGAAAGATAAAGAAGGTACTAGTGAAATACCATTTGAAGTTTTAGATTTACTAGGGGAATTTGGAGATATTATCTCTGATAATGTTCCAGATGGATTGCCACCAGTAAGGCAAATCAGTCATCAGATAGATATGATTCCAGGAGCTAGTTTTCCTAACAAGGCTGCTCACAGGATGAATCCTACTGAAATAGAGGAGCTAAATAGACAGGTTTAGGAGTTGCTGAGGAAGGGCTTGATTCGAGAGAGCCTGAGTCCATGTGCAGTACCTGCAGTGCTTGCACCAAAGAAGGTTGGAGAGTGGAGGATGTGTACAGATTCTTGAGCTATAAATAGGATAACCATCAAGTACCGATTTCCTTTACCAAGGATGGATGATCTTATGGACTGCTTGAGTGGAGCTCAGTACTTCACAAAGATAGATATGAAGAGTGGCTATCATCAGATACGGATTCGAGAAGGAGATGAGTGGAAAATAGCCTTCAAGACCAAGGAGGGTCTTTATGAGTGGTTAGTCATGCCCTTTGGATTGACAAATGCCCCAAGCACCTTCATGCGGCTCATGAATGAGGTACTTAAGAAGTTCTTGGGAAAATTTGTTATTGTCTATTTGGATGATATTTTAATTTTCAGCAAAACTTTGAAAGAACATTTACTACATATTCGTAGTGTCCTTGAAAGGCTAAGGGAAGAGAAACTGTTAATTAATCTAAAGAAGTGTGTCTTTGCAAAAAGGGAGTTAGTCTATTTGGGATTTGTTATATCACCTGAAGGTCTCAAAATGGATCTAGAGAAGGTAAAAGCCATCTTGGAATGGCCTACTCCAAGGTCTGCTACTGAGGTAAGATCATTTCATGGTCTGGTTAGTTTTTACAGGAAGTTTATTAAGAATTTCAGTGGCATATGTGCACCCCTAACTGATACAATAAGAGGGGATAGAAAAGAGTTCAAATGGACTGCAACAGCTGCGAGAAGTTTTGAATTGCTGAAGAAGAAGGTGACTGAACAACCTGTGTTGACACTTCCAGATTTTAGAAAAGTATTCCAGGTGGATTGTGATGCTAGTGGTAATGCTATTGGGGCTGTATTAAGCCAAGAAGGTAAGCCTATTGCATATTTTAGTGAAAAATTGAATGATGCAAAGAAGAAGTATTCTGTTTATGATCAAGAGTTCTATGCAATAGTTCAGGCCTTAAAGAAATGGAAGCACTATTTATTACCAAAGGAATTTGTTTTGTATACTGATCATCAGGCATTACAGTACCTAAATAGCCAAGATAAATTGAATCAGAGGCATATGAAGTGGGTAGAATTCTTGCAGAGTTATACATTTGTGTTGAAGCATAGAAGTGGAAAATCTAACAGGGTTGCAGATGCACTAAGTAGGAGACAATTGTTGCTTACAACAATGCAGGTTGAAGTAGTTCGGTTTGATGAGCTCAACAATTTGTACCTCGAGGATCCTGATTTTGCTGAAGCATGGAAAGCTTGTAAAGAACCTGTTGCTATAGATAGAACCAAGTGGTTAGACTATTTGATTCAGGATGGCATGTTGTTCAAAGGTAGTCAATTGTGCATTCCAAGGAGTTCCATGAGGGAAAATTTGATTAAGGAGAAACACAGTGGAGGGATGGCAGGACATTTTGGTCGGGATAAGACCATTGCCATTCTTAGAGAACATTATTTTTGGCCTCAAATTACACAGGATGTGAAGAAGTTTGTACAGAGTTTCCAGGTTTGTCAAGTTGCCAAGGGGTTTAGTCAAAATACTAGCCTATATCAGCCATTGGCTGTTCCATCAAGGCCATGGGAGGACATAAGTATGGATTTTATTCTTGGATTTCCAAGGACACAAAGGGGTAATGACTCAGTATTTGTGGTGGTTGATAATGTCTCCAAAATGGCACATTTCATTCCATGCCACAAAACTCATGATGCTGTCCATATTGTAGACTTGTTTTTCAAAGAGGTGGTAAGACTACATGGTCTTCCAAGGAGTATAGTTTCTGACAGAGATACTAAATTTGTGGGGTATTTCTGGAGGACATTGTGGAAGAAGTTGAGAACAGACTTGAAATTCAGTTCCACGCGTCACCCACAGACTGATGGCCAAACAGAAGTGGTAAATAGAAGTCTGGGCAATTTGCTAAGATGTTTAGTTGGAGATAAGCCCAAAGGATGGGATTTGATTCTACCACAGGCAGAGTTTTCTTATAATAACTCTGTAAATAGGAGTACTGGAAAATCACCATTTCAAATTGTATATGGGAATAGCCCAAGGACTGCACCAGAATTGAGGAAGATAGAACAAGGGGAGAGGACAAGTGTTGAAGCTGAGGAATTTGCTGAACACATCAAACGTCTACATGAGGAGGTTTAAGCACACATTATCAAGATGAATCAAGAGTATAAAGCTAGGGCTGATCAAAGGAGAAGACATAAGGAATTCCAAGTAGGGGATCTAGTCATGATGCACTTACGAAAAGAAAGATTTCTAGTTGGTACTTACAACAAGCTAAAAATGAAGAAATTTGGCCCCTGCAAAGTTTTGAAGAAACATAACTCAGGAAATGCATATAAGGTGGAGCTGCCAGATGGTATTCACATTTCTCCCATTTTCAACATTGTAGATTTAACAGAGTATCATGATGATGGTGCAGATGAGGAGCTGGTTTTAGAGCCATGTCCAATTCCTACTTCTAAGAAGGAGGAGATAGAAGACATTCTAGATCATCGTGTGGGTAGGAGTACCAGAAATAGTATGAAGAGTATTTGGTCAAATGGAAAGGACGGCTGATCGAGGACTCAACTTGGATTTCAGCAGCTGAGGTTTCCCATTTGGGATTTCCTTTACCATCCATAAAGTGACAGGGTCACTTTTCAATCTACCCTGGGTGTCTGATGCAGGAGCATCCAGAGGTATAAGGGCAATCCTGTGTCAACCAAAAAAAAAATGTACTTAGACTTAGTTTTTGTTTCATGTCTTTACATTTTTGGATACCCATTTGGGTCAAATAAAGGTTCCAACTCTCACAGTTCCACTATCAGTGTGTTTGAAAATCCTGAAAAAATAGGAGCATGCAATTTGGCCATCATTTTGGTGACCTAGAAGGTGTGAATTGGCCAGATGAATGTAATTGTGATTTAGAGCATTCCAGAAAAACAATAAGGTCAAAAGGCCCCACGGTTTGAAAGTTATTGCAGTTTTTTGGGTTTTGGAGACCTCCTAAGAATGCTTCAAAGTCAGGTTTGGGGCATTAAATGACCTTGAAAAGGGTTGAAAAATGGGGGACAAGCAAAGCTTGTCCATAGGTCTATAGAGCACTTTGAGAGCTTTCCAAAAATGTAAACGGTTCGTCAATCGGAGCTACAGTTCAAAAGTTATGCCTCCCGAAAGTTCGGTTACCATTTCTAGATTCTTCTAGATTTTCACCGACTTCTAATGCAGCTTCTGGAACCTTCTATTTTGTCGGTGGATGCCTACTAGCACTTTCTAGAATGTACTCCTAGTCCTTAACCCTTCGAGGTCTATTTAAGAAGATTTTTGGCATTGTAAAAGGCAGTTCGGAGTGGAGTTTGAGAGGGGTGCTAAAAGGAGAAATATTCTCCAGATTTATGCTATTGTAAGCCCTTAGGGCATGTTTTGAAGTTTATTTTCTCTGTACTATTTGTACTAGCTTATTTTCTCAGTTAATATAATTTTCCCTTTCTGTTGGTTCCATTCTGTTCTTGGGTTGTGTCCCCATCACATTCATTCCCTCATTACCATCAAAGGTTCCACCTTTCCTACCTCTTTATCTTCTGATATATGCATCATATCTATTAAACAATTTTTATAAGGAGATTAGGTGTCTAGTCATTTTTTTACCTTTTAATTTCTCAACACCTAATTCCAAATCTTTCTTATTATTGGGGGAGAACTCTTGGTAAGGGCTTTCACTTCCTTGAAAGTATAGCTCAATGAAAGGTTGGGCTCCCTCTAGAAAATACTGGATCTTCTTATCACTATTAAAGACTTTCCATGATTCAACATTATCAAGTACATTAGCCCTAAAAAGGATTTCAACCTTATATTCTTTGTCTTTGAATTTTGGATGGGGTAATAGAAGGGATGAAGAGGCTATTGGAAATATGAGCTAGGCAAGGTTACTGAGAGGGGAGGGGAGGATCAAGAACCAATAAAATTTAATCTTATTTCACCAATTAATCCTTCATATAATATTCTAATCTAATTGCATGTATGAAAGAATGAAAGCAAATAAACATTCATAGCAATTTGACAAAAGATATGGTGACCTAGAAACTTTCCAAAATAGAAAGTAAAACTAGGATGGGGATGATATCCACAAGCTTTAGTACTGCAGTATAAAGTTGGCTTGTTAAGGCTTATAATTGATCACTTATGATGATCTGCCCTATTAGGAGCAATAAGGACTATGCAGTCCACCTTGTTAAAGGATTTACAAACATACAATGAAGTATGCACTCGGTGAAGAGATTTATCAAAGACTATTAATTCTACCCCATGAAAGGATGTGACTGATGTACATGTTAGGATGAATTGGTGGCTGATCTTTAATCTACAACTTTGATTTACTAGTGAGATTCCTAGAATTGTAATGATCACCTTGCTATGATAGCTAATATTTTGATGTCCCTTATACTGCTTGTAGCCTTCTTTAATTCACACTTCTACTGATCATATATTGATTCTCTATATTTAAATATGATAGAATACATAACCTATATAGCAATCCAAATCACAACTTACTAGAGTTGGCTACAATACAAGTTTCACCAAAATTCACAAAGTCAGCCCAATTCTTGTAACTCGAGTTCTAAAGAAAAACTTGATGATGTTCTAATACTTGGCAACCACTATCAACACTCAACATCATCTAGCACTCAGTTGATGAAGAGGCTTGGTTCATACTAATCACTTCCAAGTAGGTTGAACTTGGTCAACACTATGTGACTCAGTGAACACTGTAAAACTTGGCATATACTGAATCACTCGGTTGACACCCCATGGCTTGGTCAACACTAGATTCACATCACCAATATTGCTAGCTTTGTAGACATTAGAGAACATGGTTAACACTATGAAAGTTGGTTAACACTATGGAACTCAGTTAATACTATGTAAATCGGTTAGCACTATGAAACTCAGTTAACACTAGAGTTTCCATCACTTGTACTAATGAACTCGATAAACACTACTACAATTGGCATAAACTATATATAGGTTCTAAAGCTTCGTAGCAACTGTATATTGACTAAGTGTGAGTCACTAATAGACAAATTGACCTTAATATCAACAATCTCCCCCTTTGGCATTAACGAAAAAAACACTTATCATTCAAAAAATAAATACTCAAAATTTACAAGTCAAAACATTCTTTTATCTCCATTTTGTGTCTACAACTTGGTAACATACTTTGTTTTTTAGATGTTTTAAATTTGCTTTTGTAAAAGATGTTTTTTGCTTATCTATACCTAGAGTACTACTCCCCCATACATGTATCCTTTACATATCTTTACATATACTTCTCCCTCTTTATACATATATACATTTTTCTATACTTCTCCCCCTTTTTGACATAAATGAAAAAGGTGTATATTAAATGTTAATACCAAAATGTGACAAGAATTTAGAGTGTACCTTTAGGATTAATGACATTGTCTTGTCCTAATTTTTTTGTAATACCTTGCTTGCATGTAATGGAATTTGAACTTTTTCTAATAGCTCCATCATGTGATCAACTATGGAGAAGCTATTGTCATGGATGAGTGTCTTAGCATGTGCAATGTGTGTCTACAATGCATCCATGTTTGGAAGAATCATGCCTTGGATTTTTGCAAGTGTGGCCTTGATCCTAACTTTTTCCTTTAGTAATTCTGTTTGCAAGTTTGTTAGAAATTTGATCTTTGAATAGTGAGTAGAATTATAGCTTGAGTTAAGTGAAAACTAGTGTGCACTTGCCTTCATGTCATCATCTATCTTTGAGAGTTTATTTTTAATGTCTTGTGTGAAGATAGATGTATCACAAAAATTAACAAATAATGAAGTTACATTATTTACAGATGTCTCCAATGAAACAAGAGTAGTAGACAATTCTACTTGGTTGATTGTTTTTTTTTGCACCACTTGTTCCAATACCTTGTTCTCAAATTTTCTTTCTTCTCTTTGTAGCAACTTATCTTTTCCATTCAAGTCTTCATTAAATTTTTGGACAAATTCTGCCAAATAATCCAAAATAGGTTGTGTACTATCAACCTCAATGCTTGGTGCACTTATAAATATGTCCTTTACATCTTCAAGCACTTAGGTTTTCTTTTTCTTCTCTTCTCTAAGCTTCTATTACTTAGCTCTCTTTTGCAATAATTCACCCATGATGTTCATTTGATCAAGGATTGAGAGTAGAGATATCCCAATTTGGAATAACTATATCCTCATCAAGATTAATATTTTCTTCTTTATCCTTATCCTTATTTGATAGCTTAGTACTCAGTTGAGACTTATTCTCAACTGTCATTGTACTAGCTATAAGTGGAATGGAAATAATAGTAGAAATAAAGGGACTATAAAAAAATGTAGATATGACACTGATAGTAGAAATACCTTGTTGCTTTATGATAAAACTTAATGATGTAGGCACTTGCTGCCCGGTAAATGAAGTGTTGGCCACTTTAGTTAATTGAATACTTAGCTGAATATGTCCTAAGCTTGGTTGGGTGCTTGGTGTTGCAGTGGTAGTCACAACCAACTTGATAGAAGCTTTCTCAGAGGTAGATTGCATTGAGGCTTTGCTTGGAGAATGAGGAAATGAAGCCATTACTGCTGTTGCAATCTTTTCTGTATTAGTTTCCTTAATTCTTTGAATCTCTAGAGAACTTCCTCCAGTAGCTTCCCGTTCTTCCTCCTCATCATCCAAGTTTACATTATCTACTTCATCATCTTTTGTTTCCACATCCTCTTCCTCATCATCATCATCTTTGTCATTAACATGAACAAAAAAATCACTAGGTTGATGCAAGGTTGTAAATGTTTTTCCATGTAGTTGTGGCTGCTTTTACTACATATTCAATATCTTTTATCAATATCATGCATGTGTTGAATTTGAGAGTGAACTTTTCTTCATTTGTCTTCAAAGATTCATTCACCTCTTTTTCATTGAGACTCAACATGAGTTGCCTCAAAGTCTATTCAAATATGTCTTTTGTAGTCTTCTTTGCATGCTCCCATCTAGGCTTTATTACTTGCATAAGTTCATCAATAATTTGTTGTACAAGCTGATCAGGAGAGTACTTCCATTTTCCCAATTTTGTCTTCAGAGTGCTGTCAATTTTCTTTTTCTCATATGCATTCCTAATTTCATATATGAGAGATTTGAAATTTTCCATTCCAGCTCCTCCTTCCAATTCCTTTAACTTTTCTTGAAGTGTAGGTGGAGGCTTTTTGAAGATAATCTACTTGGCATCCTCCTCACCTAACTTCACTTTCTTTATGGATTTTGGTGCCCTTCTCATGAATACAACAATGGATGACTTAACAAGTTTGGTTATGATTACCTTACCTTTCTTTCTTATAGGATCTTCTTCCTCAGATTTGGATTCCTCATCTTCATCCTTTGCACTATCTTCTTCCACATCGTCACCTTTTCCTTTTGTTAGTAGTAGAGTAGAACTTGCTTTTTTTCAGTTTTGCTATCCTCTTTTTCCCTTTGACAACTGCTTAAGGAGGTTTAATTTCAAGTTCTATTCTTGCCTTGGCTTCTTTATAAGTCCCAAAATATGGTTCCTTAGGGTCCACATGCTCATTTAGCAGAGCCTCAATGATATCTCTAGTCTCATCTATGTTAACCTCATACTCTAGAGGCTTAACCCATGCTATTCTAGGCCTAATTTGCTAAATATATACCTTGTCACAATCTACCATCAAATATATATCATCCTTGACAAGATTCACAGGTATCTTGTATCTATTTTGCATCTTCTCTTTGAATGTTTCAAAGTAGTTGTCCATGATGCTATCAAAATTTTCACCCATTTCTACTATATACTCATTTATTTGATATAATATAGGGACATCTTTTCTCCATACTACTGATACTTTAGAGGGGAAGAATTTTTGCACAAAGAAAAATAAAAAAGTCAAGAGTGAACCACACTTATACATATTATTCTTAGAACTTCTAATGCTTTCCATGTTCTTATTGAACTGATTCAATAACTCGACAAGGTCAAATGGCATGTTATTCTTCACTACTTTGAGAGCCAGATCAATTGCTTTACATGACACACTATTGAGATGATTGGAGTTGTAGATCTTATGAGCAATGATATGGATGCCAAATTTTAGTTCCATGTCAGTTACATTTCCAATCTTCATTCCTCTACCATCCCACTCAGTAAGATTTTTCTTTTCCAGTTGTATCCGACCTAGGGTTTTGGTCAATTTTTCTTTGTCCAACATTAGAAGACCAATAATTCTATGAATCATTTTCCTTGTGATCAGAATGGGTTGGTCTAACCACAACTTTCCATTGTGAATTCGGCTCAGAATAAATCTATCCACTTTGACTGAAAGTTCCTTGGCATATGTGAAATATGTGTTAAGCCCTTCACTTCCAAATGTTGATGCTCAAGTTTTAGAACACCATTCACACATAACTTTTTCAATGCTTCATTCATCTCATGAGTTCCTAGCTCTTGAATAGAACATTTATAATATGAACATATATCGTGTATGAGCAATACCTTGTGTAGAATTTGCGATTGTGCACCAACTAGGTCAAGCTCTTCTACAGTTGTTGGACTTAATTTGAAATTTGGTGGCTTATACTTGACTCCTCAAACCAACATCTTAGACCCCCTTTTGGTTTTGCTACTAGAAGATGCCATGCTTAGTAGTGTTTTGGAAAACTCAAAATTTCTTCAACAACAAATGCTCAAATCATTCTAAAGCTCCAAAATTGCTCTACTCAACTAGCTTTGGAAATTTGCGATGAAACAATGCATTCCTTTTAATGAATTTCCTCTCTACAATCACCATTAATGCTTCGTATGTTTGTTCACTTGGTAATAGGCTATCTTCCACTTGGTTCAAATTTTAATGCTCTCTAGATATTCATTGCTCGACAAAGTCATTATCGCTCAGTATCTACATACAATACTTAAGAGTCTCTTGACCTTGCTCGGTAGGGTCTTGCGACTTGACCTAGCTTGGTAAGGTTTATGATTTGTGTGATAGCTTGGTGATCATTGTGAATCCTAAATGCTGATATGGATTTATTTTTCTTGCTGGTTGGAACTGATGAGAAATGTTTGCTTCAGAGTCTTAGCTCCAATTATTCCCACAGGGATTCAAGTTGAGATGCTTGAGTGACATTTGCTTCATGACTTAGACTTGCATTCTCAGAAGATTTTGGTATCCATTGCTACTTCATCTGCTTTCTAATATTGTCAACATTAGCTTTCTTTTGATCTTCAATTCTTCTTGGGTTCATATAGTTCTTGGAAAGATGTCCAAGTTCTATACAAATAAACCATCTTTTAGTGGTGTCTCTTTTCCTCATATGATGTTTTACATAGTTTGCTCCAATGGGCCCAAATTCACCACAATAGTGACATCTACACCATGTGTTGTAGTCTCATTCAAATATTACTTTCACAATCTATCTATTGGATTCAATATCTTGGTTTTCCATTCAAAATATTTGTGTCCTTGTTTCTTGCAATTGTGACATTTACCTTCAAACTTAGGTTTCTCCTTACATTCACTTGCTCTATGACCATGACTATTGTAGTTGTAACACTTTCTATTTAATTTTTCTTTACCATCACTCCAACATTTGTTTGATGTATAGCCTATTTTACCACAATGATTTCAAGTAGGCCTTTGATTCTTTTGAGCTCCTTGCTTAAAGATTCACCTTCTTCTATGTATCCTATTCCAACTTTGTCCTTTTGTTTGTACTGACTTTGTTCATTCAGTTGATTCAAGCTTTCTTGAGATTTCATTATCCATTCATTAGTTTTTTTTCTAGTGTTAGATCATTCTATAGTTTTTCATTTTCTAACCTTAGATTCATGAGTTCTTCATTTGCATTAGTGAGCTAATCAATGTAGTTTTTTTGTTGAAGGGATAGATGTTGGATTTCATTGTTCTTTTCTTCATTCTCTTCTTTGGCTTTGTCTTTTTCTTCCATGACTTCACATAATATTATTGACTAGATTTCTTATTCTCTTTTCATCTTTTTGACTTCTTCTTGAATATTGGAATTCTTTTCTAATAGGTCTTTGATTGCTTCATCAACTTCATTTGAGTTTCTTTCTGGATAGATTTCTTCAATTCTTTCTTCAATGTAGAGATTGCCATTGATTTGGACTAAAAGATCTTTCCTTCTTTTCAATAATTGAGAGAGTTTCTCCTTTGCTTTCTTCAGTTTCCCAATAGCTAATTCAAGATCTAAATTTTCATTGACAATAGCCTTATCTAGCCTATATACCTCCATTGCCTCTGATGTTTTCTCAAGCTGCTAAACTTCTTCTCTGACAACCATAATGCTCTAATACCAATTGTTGGAAACATGAGGTAGGCAAGGTTAATGAGAGGGGAGGGGTGAATTAGGAACCAATAAAACTTAATCTTATTTCACCAATTAATCCTTCATATAATATTATAATCTAATCGCATGTATGAAAGAATGAAAGAAAATAAACATTCATAGTAATGGTGACCAAGAAACCTTCCAAAATAGAAAGTAAAAATGGGGTGGGGATGATACCCACAAGCTTTAGTACTATAGTATAAGGTTGGCCTATTAAGGCTTACAATTGATCACTTTTGATGATCTGCCCTATTAGGAACAATAAGGACTATGAGGTCCACCTTGTTAAAATATTTGCAAACATACAATGAAGTATGCACTTGGTAAAGAGATTTATCAAAGACTGTTAAGTCTACCCCATGAAAGGATTTGACTAATACACCTACTAGGATAAACTAGTGGCTAATCTTTGATCTAAAACTCTAATTTTCTGGTGAGATTCCTTGAATTGTAATGATCACCATGCTGTGATAGATAATACTTTGTTGGCCCTTATACTACTTGTAGCCTTCTTTCATTCACACTTGTATTGATTCTCTATATTTGGATATGATAAAATACATTACATAAATACCAATCCAAAAATCACAACTTACTGGAGTCTGCTACAATACAAGTTTTACCAAAATTCACAAAGTTGGCCCAACTGTTGTAACTCAGGTTTTGAAGAAAAACTCGGTGATGTTATGATACTTGCCAACCACTATCAACACTCAAAATCAATTGGCACTTGGTTGATGAAGAGGCTCAATTCATATCGATCACTTTCAAGTAGCTTGAACTCAGTCAGCATTGTGTGACTTGGTGAACACTACAAAACTCAACATATATTGAATCACTTAGTTGACACTCCATGGCTCAATCAACACTAGATTCACATCACTAATACTGTTGGCTTGGTAGACATTGGAGAACATGGTTGACATTGTGAAACTCCATTAACACTATGGAACTCAATTAACCCTGTGTAACTTGGTTAACACTATGGAACTCAGTTAACATTGGAGTTTCCATCGCTTGTACTAAAGAACCCAGTAAACACTATTACACTTGGCATAAACTGTAGATAGGTTCTGAAGCTTGGTAGCAACTATATATTGAGTAAGTGTGAGTCACTAATAGAAAAATTGACCTTAATGTCAACAAAGGTAGCTAACATATCTGTTGTTACATTTTTCTCCCTTTAAAAAACTTGTATAGAGAAGGAATCAAGGTCTTCTATCTCATCCCCTGTTCCTATAATTCCAAAGCCTTGGGTTTTTCACAATGTACTAACTTCAAACTTGTTTCACTATCAATTCTGCATCACCTTGGGCTCTTAGATTTTTCACTTCTCTTTTCTTTGAAATAGTAACGACTAAAAGTAATGCTTTGTATTCTGTAGTGTTGTTTGTGTTCTTGAACTACAACTTGTATGCTAGTTCTGTTAGATCTCGTTTAGGGGAAATGATCACCACACCTTCTCTCGATATGAAAATTTCATAATTGCCATCAAACTCTAAGGTCCAAATTCTTTGATCATCAAGAGGGTCTAACTCTTCTTCTAGACTACTAAAATTAGCAAACATCATGTAGTACCCACACTCCATCTCTTGATACAAGATTTGAGCTTTAGGATCATCAAATTTCATTACAATAAATTTAAATTTTTCTTCTAGTTCAAGCTTGATATTTTTGTTGCCAATAGGGATAATCCCACGAGACTGGTCTAGTTTAATTTCACCTCCCATATCCTTGTGAAAAATCTTACTTAGTAACATACCATAACTAGTAGGGATGTCAACCACTAGGGTGGTCAATTTCATTCTTTTTGTTGGGTATGTAGCCAAGGCTACTTGGGCATCCTTTACTTGACCTATTAGGGGAACTTGTTTTCCATCCATAGAATAAAAACACCCAAAGGTCTTGGTCAAGGGAAAATCCAAGGCATGAGCAATAGTAGAAGGCATGACATTGTCTGATGTACTCGAGTCAATTATGTAATTACTCAATTTATTACCATTGACATATAAGGACAAGTAAAAGGGATCAATTTTTTGGCAAGGGGAGGTGACTAGGATTGAATATCCTTCTTCATTGAATAGCATAAGAAGGACTAGTTCTTCATCAATAGGGGGATGTGCACTGGTAGTAGTCTTGTCATTACTAACAACAACATTGACATGAGAATGAGCCTTATTACTAGATTCCCCTTGCAATAATCAACTAACTTTTGCAATTTGACATGATTAGAGTTTAAGTAATCTAGAGAGGAAACTTGGATACGAGCATCTTTAGAATACTAAACAATATCAAATGAGGGACCATGCTTACCTCTTGGTTCTATTTTTTCTTGTTCTCTCCTTGAAGTAGAGGGGGTGGAGGTACTAGCCATGGTTGGTGAAGTAGAAGAAGCATTGTTCCAAATAGGGACCGAGCTTGCCGAAGCTTTGTTCTTCTAGCTTCTTATTGTTACTATCATTTTTACTCCATCCAAGGTGGTGAAACATCCACCTCCTTTTTCTAAATATGATTCATACTCAAGGTAAAATGTTCCAGAGTCGCTAGGGGGAGTAGAATCATCTTCACTTTCAAGGAATTCCAATGTTAGCTCATTACTTGCACTCATTTGCTTCTATCTATTCATTTTAGGGAAAGAGTCATCATCATGATCTACTCTTAAGTGAAATATGCACATGATTTAATTCTTAGGAGCTGCCTCAATGAAAAGCTTTTGTTGAGTAGGTGGTAACTATAAAGCTTTTCCTTTATGTTGTCTTTTGGATATGTCTTGATCAGGATGCTAGAATGAAGGAACTAGCTTACCCATTTTCCTTTTCATGAGAATCATCTCATTTAACAACTTTTGAAGCATTGCTTCTATGTTGTTGGTAGTATTAATAGTAGTTCCAGTGGAAGTTCCACTCTAAATTTTTCTTTTCCATTTCCCAACTGCTATCAAATCATCTTCTAATTTTACAGCTAGGGTCTGGGCAACTTGGAGATTTGCCACATGTGCACTTCTGATTTGAAAACTAATATATGGAGGCATATACCTAATGAAGAACATCTTCTAATTGTACATAATTGGTCTACTTGTAGTAGGAATTTTGTTAAGTAATTTGTTGAATTTTGCAATGAAATCCCTCATGGGAATACTTGGTTCCTTCTTAATCTGAGTGAGTTGAGATAGTAATGTATGCTTATCTTTTGTGCTTTTGAATCAAGCTTCAAATAGATTTAACATATCATCCCAAGTTGTGATGCATCCAATAGGAAGATTTTGGAACCAATCAGCCCATTCTCAACCAGTGTTTCAGAAAAATTTCTCACAACTGCATCTTCGTGTTGAGGTGACACAACATTATAGGTTGCAAAGAAAGAAGCAATATGTTCATCTATAGAAACCTTTGCACACCATAAAACTTGGGGAAATTATTTTCGAAGGCTCTTGGTAGGTTATTATTAGTAGGAAGGCATGAAGGACCAATACCATTACCCTAGGGTACTACCATTGATGCAAGTAGAATAATTGGGATTGGCTAGAAAGTGATAGTAGCTGAAGCTAAAAATTTGTGTAAGGTGAGAGCATTACATAATGACAAAATATATGTTTTAAAAATAGGTGGGGAAGAGGAATTACTATGTCTCTATAAAGTAGGATGAAGAGGTGGAAATAAAGCCCTACAGATTCCATCTAGCACTGGATCTCTTGAGCTATCTCTTCCTCTTCTTAGGGGGTCTTCTAATATGGGAAAGTGAGATTTCTTGAGCTCTTTGAAAACTAGATCAATTTAACCATGATCACGAACACTCTTCGTATATTTGGGATCTAGGATGAATTGGCTTGTTTATAGATAGGTGCTTTTAGGCTTGCCTCAACCTTCTCTACTAAAGAACACCTTCATAGTACTCAATATTGGATTCTTCTCGTTCTAGTACAAAAATGATTCTTTTGTACTCATTTGTGGATCTATTACTCTTCCAGGTGAGTGTATTCAACTAGTTGATTATGTCTTCTTGTTCATCTTGGAAACCAAGGTTGGGCTGTATTACTGGGATTTGGCCTTTATGAGGAAGCACCATTTTTCCTCATGGGTCAATACACATGACTCAAGCAAATGTATGAGTGCCAACTTAGATTTGTTTTAGTAAAGCCATAGAAATAACTATTGAGAATGTTTATGTAATGAATAAAAAATAGTGGAGATGGTTGTCTCTTTTATGTTGTAAATTAGAGATATTTTTACATTCATTCCCCTAGTAGAGTCGCCAAAAACTATTGGTTAACAATTTTTCCTCCTTGGATTTTGGTATATACCTTGACTTTTAATGCACCCAATGTGGTGAAAGACAAAGTTGTTAGCAATAGAATGGGTCAATGTAGGTGTTCTATCAAGGACCCCTGAATTGAAAGGTATAATTCCCTTGTGTGCAAAGATTAGCAATGAATATTGTTTTTGGTAGATCAATAAGTTTAGGGGTATGCTCTTGACCAGAGAGTAGAAGAGGTATAACCAAATTTCCCAACAATTCAAGCAGCCTAGGTAGATTTCAGATGATGACTCAACTTCCACAACTATGAATGCATATGAGTCACTTTTAAGCTCTTTTAACATCTACAATGCAGTCTATTCTGTTTACTGAATGCAGGATGCAGAAATGCAAGACTATTAATTGATGTAAACTACATAGCAAGAGAGTGTGTGATGAACTAAACATAGCCAAATTTCCCAAGTTACTAAGATTCCACAACAATCATTTGCTTCCTATTGTTAGTGTAGTTTTTTTTATTTCCTAGTGGGTTATTTATTTTTCCCTATATTGCTAGTTTTTTCCTACACTTTTAATAATCTTGCTTAGGTTAATAAAGCATGTCTTATTTAGAAAGTGGTTGTGAGGTGTCACCTTCCTACATATGAGCATCCATTATCTATCTTAGGAAGATACTTTGCTATCTTTAGTTTGATAGATGGTTGCTCCTCATTGGTCGGTGTTGCCACCTCCTCCCTCTTCCTAGTCTATATAAGCATGCTACCTAGCTTGTATTTGTGATCTCTTATTTTTTGCATCCTCTTAATGCTATTTTGCTTCTAGCATTTGCATTACTCTCTTGGAGACCAACTCTATGTTACTATTTTGATTTTGTATCATTTACATTCATAGTTTAGATATTTATTCTTTGTACTAATTTTCTGGATTATTAATCTTTTCAGATTATAACATGGTATCAGAGCTTTTCTATGTGCAAGAGTAGATTTTAGTTTCCTTAATTGAGAGATTTAGTGGGGCTAATAAATCTTATTGTAGTTTAAAAATAAATAAAGTATGCTCTTCTCTTGCATCTTTGAATGATCTTAAGAATCAGAAAAGTTTTGACAAAAATGTTTTTAATTTATGGGGTTTCAATCTCAAATCTGACAACCAATATGCATATTTGAAGTTTTCAATCAGTATTGCAGGTTCCAACATGCCATTGATGGACTTAGGAAGCTAATTCAACATTTGCATGTCATTTTTTGGTTGCTGGAGTCGTTTCTTGGTTTTTGAAGCCATTTTTATTGTTAAAGGCATCTAATTTACAATACAGCTACATCTTTTGTACATCAGCAAGAAAAATGCTTCCTGGGTTTTGTTTGGAGCCCCAAAAAACTATCTGGGTATCTTTTAGTTTTTGCATGCAATCTATATATTTTGTAGAATCAAGCGTGGAAAGATACAGCCGTACTCCTCTCTATTGGCAGTTGCAGATTTGAATGCAGTTTTCAAATGCCTCGTTCTTGCTCATACAGACTTTGATTTCAACGATTCTTGTTATGACCTTGGCTATTTTTTTGTGCTCTATCCACTAGTAGAGTTGTTTTTTGATTTTCATGCATAAATTTTTCAAAAATTGCAAATTCTTGGCCGTAACTGTTCATAGTTCTCATTTTGGAAACTTCAGAGGATCATAACTTTCTCATACGACCTCGTATCAAGGTGATTCTTTTTTTGAAAGTACATGATTTTTTGAGTAAATCACAGTGGTGCTATTTATTTCCTTGATTATTGTGCCTAAGTTTTACTTTCAGTATATGCTCTTCATGAGGGTTTGTAATGCATTGAAATCTTCACTTTCAGTACATGCTCTCCATGAGGGTTTGTAATGCATTGAAATCAAGACCACTAAGTATATATTTCTAGTGGTAGTTGTAAATGCACTAAAATAAAGTGCCAAATCATATTTCTTTTTTTGGGGGGGGGGGGGGGGGGGTTCTTTGATTGAGTGGAAATATGCCCATCCTAACTCCATACAATTACTTTGAGTGGAAATCACGCATGACAATTCACTTAAGGAAAGCTGGATTAAATAGGATAACAATGGGACTTGAAACTGAACCTGCTAAAGATGAAGACAAGCCTAAGTGGTTTAACAAATGTGATGAGGCATATGAAACATTGTGTTTGTTTGTTTCTCCTGATTTGCTATTTCACATTGAATCTTTGAATACACCAAATGAAATATGGTTAAAGCTAGAAACACTATTTGGTACACAAGATTCAATGAGGCATCATATGTTGGAAAATGAACTAATTAGCTTAAGTCTAGGCAATTTCAACACAATCCAGGATTTCTTCACTAAATTGAAGTCACTAAGGTTGCAGTTAAAACAATGTGAAATTGAAAAGAAAGATGAACAACTGATTCTTAGTATTCTCTCTAAGCTAAGTTCAGAATATTCTGTGTTTTTCTCTACCTTCTATGCTACTAAGGGTGCATTTGATACTCAATTCACCATGCCATCTTTAGACGATTTTTCTATCAATCTCACTCGGCACTCTTAAGTCCTCTAAGTCACATGCCTTAGTTGCCAACCAAGGCACAAAAGAACAAAAAGGACAAAGTAGTAACAACAATAGTAAGGATGAGAAACAAAAGAATAGCAAGGAGAAGAAGGATCAGATATCGGTTGCTTCAAAGGCAACTATTGATACACCATCTTCTAAGGGTGATAAGTCTAAGAAAGAAAACATCCAATGTGCCTATTGTAAAAGAATTGGCCATGATGAAAAAAAATGTTTGAAGAAACAAATTGATCAGTTGACATACATTCTTGAGAAGAATAATATCAGTGTTCCTGAGTCTATCAAACAAAGTTCTAATGAAGGGTCTAACAAGGAAAAAGAAAATAGCAAGGGGAAAGGAAAGGGCAAGGCCCTTGTTGCAGTTGCTTCCTCACCATCCACTTAGGTTCTTGATTCGGGTGCTTCACACCACATGGCTTCATCTAAGGAAGAACTTGCATCCTTGGAGCCGTGTACTATGCCTTCTATTTTGATGGGTGATGACACTCCTATTGAGGTTTGTGGGAGAGGGTCTATTGATGTGGGGGATGGCACATTTAATGATGTTCTTTGTGTACCCTCATTATCAACTAATCTCCTATTGATATACTAGATCACTCACACAGGTTTAGGCAAACGGGTTGAGTTCACTCCTAATTCAGTGGAGATAAGTAAGTTGCACAATGATTCTATAGTTGTAGTTGGGAGAGAAGATCATCAGTCACAACTCTATCTATTTTCTCACTTTGTTCCTGATTCTCCTTTGAAAGTTTTTCTCACTCACTCTAATGATGTGAGTAAATTATGGCATGAGTAGTTTGGCCATCTTAACTTCCAATACTTGCATCAGCTTAACCAACAGAGCATGGTCATAGGGTTGCTTTCTACTTTGACATTGGAGTCACTTGGAATACATGACAAATCTTCTAATCAGTTAGATTCACCTGAGCAATCTTTTAACCCCACTTTCGATGTAGAGAGTGATTCAGAGGACTCACCTCCTTCCTCTCCTAGTCATCATTCATAGGTTGATGATTCTCCTACAGATTCTCCATCTTCTGGTCCACTTTGGGCTAGACAGACCTTGCAATCTATAGGTGATTGGGTTAGGGATCCATCAGACACTAGGTAGACTCATTCGCAATTCTAGGATGCTAAACATATCTTTATTGTTATTGACTTAGATCCATCGTATTTTCATGAGGCTTCTAGTATTCTTGAGTGGGATACAACTATGTAGGAAGAGTATAGTTCCTTAAAGAGGAACCACACTTGGGATCTTGTCCTTCTTCCTAAGGGAAGAAAACTTGTTCGATGTAAGTGGATCTATTGGACAAAATTTGCAAGCTTTGCTGGGGGTGTGGAATGCTTTATCTTTTGGGGGGGCCTCTTCCTCTTACTTGGAGTCCTAATTTTTTTTGGGGAGCTCTTTCCTCTCTCTTTTGGGGGAATTTTATGTACATGGGTACCTCATCAGGCCTAACTTGCTGGGACCCATTTCTACATCCACCTAAGCTTCGCTTATGGGGGGGTGTTAGTGTAGTTTTTTAATTTCCTAGTGGGTTATTTATTTTTTCCTATATTGCTAGTTTTTTTCTACACTTTTAATAATCTTGCTTAGGTTAATAAAGCATGTCTTATTTAGAAAGTGGTTGTGAGGTGTCACCTTCCTATATATGAGCATCCATTATCTATCTTAGGAAGATACTTTGCTATCTTTAGTCTAATATATGGTTGCTCCTCATTGGTCGGTGTTGCCACCTCCTCCCTCTTCCTAGTCTATATAAGCATGCTACCTAGCTTGTATTTGTGATCTCTTATTTTTTGCATCCTCTTAATGCTATTTTGCTTCTAGCATTTGTATGACTCTCTTGGAGACCAAATTTGTGTTGCTATTTTGATTTTGTATCATTTTCATTCATAGTTTAGATATTTATTCTTTGCACTAGTTTTCTGGGTTATTAATCTTTTTAGATTCTAACACCTGCTCACCACCTTTACATAGTGCCTGTCTTTGCTTAGTGTGAGTACTTGTGGGATTGGGACCATGAGAAAAATGCTAGGAAAGAATGCTTAAGGTATTCTTGTGGCCGTGAGGTCCGTTACTTTCCACAAGGTAAGGTGTCCCATAGTTGGGTGCAAGAGGAGTACTACAAATGGAAGCCTAATCTAAACACCCTAGGTTAGAGACTACCTTAATTTTCCACTCAAAATCTTGGTGCAAGGATTGATCCTAGTAGATTACCTGGATCATCCCAAGATTTTATACTCACCATTTGTGTCCCATTGGTTATGCTAATCGAATCTCCATGACAAATCCAATATCTTTTGTAGGAAACCACTTGGTGTGAGGCGAAGGGGCACTTAGTGTGGGCCAAGTTGTTGAGCAATGAACCATGACTCTTAGGGGGACTTTGTTTGGAATATGTCTTCAAATGTGAACATACATATGTAAATGTTCTTGCAAATCAAACATCTTGTTAGCATTGGTAGAAATTTTCTTTGATATCACAATTGCATGTTGGCAAGGTTGATTTGTTCCTTGTCCAAATTTATGAGAAATGTGAATTACCCTTACCATTTGCAAACCATATTATTTTCTGCTGAAAAATGAGGTCCTAGATTGTCTACATCACATTCTGGTCTGAAAACATTCAAAAATTAACTTGATACATAGGATTTTTAAGCTCAAAACTATATTTTTTATAGTTCATTGGCCCTTTATCACATGACCTTTTGAGAAATACCGTACAACATTTCATACCTAAGAAAGTATCACCCACCTACTGTAAAGTCTATCACCTAATAGTAGTGAATTCTATCACATGTCTTAAGGGAAACTATCATCTAGAACAAAAGTATCACCTAACTACTGTCAAATATATTGTACGATATATTCTGTTATCCTAATATTTCCTGCTTCTTTGAGAAATATCTCCTAGTTTTTGTTGCTTGTAAAACAAAGTCAAAATTGCATCTTAGCTGATCTAGGGGTGTCGTCACTTCATCCTACATGAATTTGGTCTAAAATCTCCATGTCATGCATTGTTCTAAGTTGAAAAGATGGGTTTAGTTTATCAGATGTATGTTAAAGATGTCACCACTGGTCACTTGTCAAAATCTAGTTACCTTTCTATGCTTGCTACTTACTATTGAGCTTCTTGCTCACTCTCTTGGCTCAAGTAGTTAGTGTTGTAAATTCTTGAGCACTCTTGATAAGCCACTTACTTATTTCTATCTTTGACAAGTGATCATTCTTGAACCTACAAACTTCAAATATAAAACACTTTTCTCATCCTATTAAACACAGACATACCCTTACATGCTAGTCACGACTAGGTTCCAAGTTAGTAAAGGTAGTCATCCTTCTTTTGCTTTTGAACAAATGGAAACTCCAACTAGGCACCCTCATGGAGAACCTTGCATGGAGGATCTTGTCTTTGATAAACCACAAGAATCTAATACTTGGAATAACCCACTCTATAGCTTTGAGAATCTGTTTGGTATGCCCTTTGACACACCTAGGGATGAAGACAATGTGTCACTCACCATGCATCATGAGGAGAGGAAACATTGCTTAGAAGAGCAAGCCCACATGGAAAAAGAAAAAATGCAAGAGGCCATATGTAGGGCTACTAGAGAAAGGTCTTATCACCAAGCTATGATTGATGCTCATGCTCATGCTCATAATTATGAAAATAGACATGGCTACTATAGCAGCCCCTTTAATAACATCCCTATTGGCGGAAATGATGGAAAAAATACTCCCCCTAGAACTCCTAGAATAAAAAATGAAGGTTGTCCATCACCACCAGGAAACTCACAATCACATCATGAAAGTGAAAACATGACGAAATCAGTAGTGAAGATCTTATGATATTTCAACAAGATGATGTTGCCCAAAGGCTAAAGCTTAAAGCCTTGGAACAAAATGGGGACCAATACTTTCAATACATGATAGTGAAGGGATGGAAGCTCCCTCAAGATTTTGACATGAAAAAAATCATCCAAAAATGAGAACCTACTAAAGTTAAGATCTTGAGAGAGGAAATGTGATAACTTAAAGATCAACTCATACAACTAAAAGTTTCTAAGGAACAACCCAAAACATCCTTTGTTGAATCAATATGTGCTCTTCCCTTTGATAGGAGTCTTTACATGGTCCCATTTCCTAGGGATATAAAGGTTCCCAAAGCAATAAATATGATGGAAATGGTGATCCTCACAATCATGTAAGGCACTTCTATGCTCTTAGTACAAACTTCATGCATGAAGACACGTACCTTATGAGGTTGTTTCCTAGGATTGTGAGGGGAAAAGCCATGGAATAGTTCATGAAACTGTCACCCCCTCTAAACATTTGATGAACTTACACAATGCTTCATCTAGTAGTATTCTTATAACATTCAATATCCCATTACTATGCTAGATTTGTGCAACATTGTGATATCCCCATTTTGGTATATAATAATAAATAAGTATAATATATTACTAAAAAATTAATAATGTAGATAAATTGAAAAATATAAATATATATACCATAAATATTATATATAACTATACATGTATATAATAAATATATATACTTCTATATATATTAGATAGTAAAATGCTATATTATTGAATATAAATAATTAATATATGTACACATAAATCAACTATTGATAAATATATCTTAATTAGTTATTAATAGTATTATTAATTACAAGGAATATGATCTATATAATTTATAATCATATTTAATATAATAATATTTAATATAGTTATCTTATTAATATATTTAATTTTTAATAATGAAAGGACATGCCACTTGGACACACACACACACATATACGATACAGAAGGCATTAGAAAGGATATCAACAAAAAATAAAATAAAATATATGAACAATTAGGGTTAAAAATCAAATGGCCTGAAATAGGTCATTACAAATGGTATCAGAGCATAATCATGCCATCTTATGAATAAAGGGTTATGGAAAACCAAAAAGGAGAATATTGTTTCCACTAAAGCCTTATCGGTAATGTTCAACCACACCATCTAAACATACTCCATAATATTAACTATAATACTTTCCATGAGCTTTCTTTGATGCTTGATTTCTCCATTTAAAACAAAAACAATGTATATCAAACTCAAGTTAGAAGGCTTAATATAGAATAAATACCCTAATTCATACACATGTACATAATGTCTTACTCGTTGAAAGACTTTGAATCCAAATCCAACCCTAAAATATTGTAGGCTTGTTGGAGAGCTTGTCTCCATTGTTGCATTATGCTATGATCGTATTCACTTTTGTTGCCATTTGCTTTATTTTCTAATCTCTTCAAATCCTTAGCGTAAAGTCCCATGCTAGTTTGCTGTCCCCTAAGATCTCAAGGATGAACATGATAAAAGACGGGAATAATTTTACAATGGCTTTCAATCATCAACCAAAGTTCTTCTAAGCACTAAGCAGATTCAACATATCTTGGCAAGAAAATAACAATATATTGAAATATGTAAATGTACCAAAGGAATACTTGTTGATGGTTGTGAATTCATACTTGTCCACTCTCACACACAAAGCTTCTATAGAATTGCATTTATATCCTTGATAGATGTATTTGGAATATTACCATCTCTTCTCTATTAGTAAACTTTGTATCATCCTAGCAACATCTACTCGAACTATTACATTGAATATGTGATAGCATTATCTCAGTTGCATATTTCCTTTTAAAATACTTCTATGAGACTTCTAGCTAGAGCTGCAAGAGGATGTGTGAAGGATTTATATCAAACATTTTGTATGCATGCTTCTTCCATAGAAGTTGCAACATCTTGCAAAACATAATTTCTTTGCAATCTTCCACAATTTCATTGCAACAGAGTTTTCTTGAGGTAACATATTAAGTGATCTTTTTCAAAAATTTAAGACATCTTATTGTCCCTGGAAATCTTAAGAAACTTTTGACATCTTTAAGATTCAACTCTCTTAATTCTAAAGGAGGCTATAGTCACGTTGCATTTTGATTCAGAAGAAACCGTGAAAATGTCATAAAACAACTAAGGAGACATGATTCTATAAACATTGACAAAGCAAAGAAAAATGCTTACATCCATAGAGTCATGCCACAATTCTCCTAACTGTACAACATTTGGAGCTCTAAAACTCTCAAATTCTGCAACAAAAGCCATGATAGAAGAGCTATATCTAGACAGTTGACCCATCACAGCCAAAGGAGGGCTGGTAGTAGTGATGCTAAATCTTCTATAAAATTATGACCTTTGACAACATGGATAGAAGGGGTAAGGTACTTGAACTTTGTAGCACAACATCTGACAAGCTCCATACACTCATCAAAAGGTGTACCATGATTAGATGAGCACTTTTCCTAGAAATCATTTGTTGTTGCATTATGTTTTATAATAATATTAATTGCAAGGTAAGTATTGATTCATCTCTTTATTACTAGACTCTCATGTTTATGATATTTAATATAGATTGGGATTTGATTAGAATTAATTGTATATAAATTAAATATTGGTAAAGATTTAGATTACTGAGTATGAGTTACTCACTATTTGAAAAGGAAATCCTTTATCAAAAGTTAAATATTTGATAATAAAATAATATGTTTGAGGCATATAGATTGAATTACATAAATAGAAGGTCTATTATACATTTAATCTATATTTTATTTAAAGGATCTAATTTTTATGTTAAATTACATTGAGTAAAGATGTGGGGATAATACTACTAGAAATTAATGGATGAATACATAAGAACTATTGTGTTATCCCTGGAGTTGGATAGGGAGTGTGCACAGGGTGAGGAATAAATCGGTCGCATTGGGGAAAAATGAATCCCAATATGGACTAAGGTCTGAGGGAGCCCCAAGTTGAGCGTGTTCAAACTCAGAGTCATAGTAAATCTTCCATCCACATCAAAATTAAGCATGTTCATAGTGGTTAGGGAGTGTGCACAGAGGGAGGAGTAAATTGGTCATGTTGGGGTGTGAGAATCCCAATATGGATTAAAAATCTAAGGGAGCCCCAAGCCAAGCATGTCCAAACTCAGAGCCATAGTAAATCTTCCATCCACTATGGAATGATACACCCTATTATAGTACTAGCTATAGAAATTATGCATTTCCAATATAACTTTTGATTTTGAGATAGGAGAAAGGAGCACGACATTCATGATCAAGGTGGTAAAAAATTTCCTTCCTTTTTCTTATTTCAATTTGTAAGCAAGGTTTTAACATGTATAATATGTGTTTACATTGTGTCTTCATGCATCAATGTGTTTGCTTCATGTCTTCTTTGTGTCTTCCTACATTCATGTGTCTACATCGTGTTTGCATCGCGTCTTCATGCATTAATGTGTCTACTTTGTGTCTTTATACATGTTGTAAATGCTATTATATAGTAACATATTTACTTTGCAAGTATCTAACACATATGTGGGAAAGAGAATGAATCTAGACTATGAATTAATGAGGATCAAATCAATTGCTTGAGGAAAAGCAAATTCGAGAGGGGAGGACTGTGATATCCCCATTTTGCTATATAATAATAAATAAGTATTATATATTATTAAAAAAATGAATAATGTAGATAAATTGAAAAATATAAATATATATATACCATAAATACTATATATAACTATACGCGTATATAATAAATATATACACTTCTATATATATTAGATATTAAAATGCTATATTATTGAATATAAATAATTAATATACGTACACATAAATCAACTATTGATAAATATATCTTAATTATTTATTAATAGTATTATTAATTACAAGGAATATGATTTATATAATTTATAATCATATTTAATATAATGATATATAATATAGTTATCTTATTAATATATTTAATTTTTAATAATGAAAGGACATGTCACTTGGAGATACACACAGACACACACACAGACACACACACACACACACACACACACACACACACACACACACACACACACAGAGGATATAGAAGGCATTGGAAAGGATATCAATAAGAAAATAAAATAAAATATACGCACAATTAGGGTTAAAAATCAAATGGCCTAAAACGGGTCATTACAAATATTAAAAAGAAACAAGGTAAACCCTTTGCAACATATCTCTAGCGATGGAGATCTTTACACTCTAGGTACCCTCGGCAGATTCTTGAGGCTGAGAAGATTGATATTTTTGTCAATACACTTGTACTTGAAATCTACTTCAATCTTAGGAAATAATTGTCACATCTTTCAATAACATGGTCGAAAGTGCACAGCGCATAGAAAAATTTGTTATTAGAAAAGGTGACATTGTGTTAAATAAAGACAAAATTGGCAATGAGAATGGCAAAGACAAAAATAAGCCTTGGAATAAGAACAAATACCTTATCAATGACAGAGTAGTGGATGCTCATAAGACCAAGGAATCGACCTTTAACCTTTGTAATGCCATTTATGCTGCAAAACAATAAGATACCTCAAAGTCTCAAACTTTTGATAATAACAAAAAAAATCTAAACCAAAGTGTGTTTACACACCTATGGTGGAATCTTATGAAGTGATCTTAAAGACCTCACTTGCAAATAAACTTGTCACACTTCCAGACAACTTCCAACCCTATGAACCACCCATTAGACCTCCTTGGTGGAGAAAGGATCATTTCTGCAATTATCATAGGAGCAAAGGCCATAACACTAAAAATTGCTTCAAACTCAAAGATGATATCCAAGATAGACAAAGTCATAATGGATGGCTTAGTAAAAAATTCTAATCACAAAGCCTTCAAACAACCATTACTAGAATATGACAAAGGGGAATCATTCAAGGCTAACAAGACAAATCATGATGCAAAGATCAACTACACCTACACTAACACTAACAATGTCATAAACATGCTAGAACTCACTGAATATCTTTGCATGATGGGTCCTAAATTTGACAAGGAACCAAATTATGATACACATGATGAAAGACCTAAGGTTTCCTTAATAACATGTAGTTCTCATCAACATTATAGGGAAACTCGGCCTAAGGTAGTTCTTAGAGTGGTAAAACCTTCCTCTTGGCATGGTCAGACACTTAATGTTGTCACTAGGGGGCAATCTAAAGTTTTCCTTAAAGGTACAAATGATCCTAAGAATGCCTCATTGTCCAAATAAGTAGCTACCCCAGATATATCCAATTATGACCTTGGCAATTAGGTGCAAAGAACCCCAGTGCAAATTTCAATCTTTGAGTTGCTAGAACTATCTCCCTTGCATAAGGAAATTCTCGAGAAAGCTTTACACACAACCAATGTCCCCATAGATATTGATGCTAGGAAATTACATGCTATGGTGAACCATATCTCCTTACCACACTACCTCACATTCTCTAAAGAATATGACAAGTCACTCAGTCATCCCCACAACCTAGCTCTACACATAGAGGTCTAAATCTTCTATACTCATGTCTGCTGAGTGTTGATAGATAATGGTGCTAGGTTAGACATCATCTCCTTCAATGTTATTCAAAAACTATGTCGGTTCATGTGGGTCTTGTTGAAAAAGATGTAGCCTTTCAAGTTTTAGACATCCCATTGGCATATAATTTGTTGCTAGGAAGACCTTGGATCCATGATATGCAAGTAGTGCCATCAACGTACCATCAATGTATAATTTTTTCCTTCAATGGTACTGAGATAGTTATCTTAGGAGATAATTAAATGTCTATCAACACAATATCTACTGCTAAAACACTAGTCCCTCACAATCACTCTTCCTATGAGCTCAAACCATCTCTCCAAGAGTGTAAACAGAAATTGAAAATGATGAGCCTTGTTATGAGTGAGTACACTCTGGACTCCATTGCTTCTCTACTAGTTTCTCCTTGATCTTTTAAGAAACCTTTTGAAAAATTGAAGCCCTTGGCTTTTTCTATGACCATTTCTGGCACTTTTGTTCAATTCTCTAATCCCTTAGAAGCATAAAAAGAAGATCAAGTTATAAGAGATTGGATTTATAGGGAAGAGGAAGATATAGAGGAAGTTATAGTCACTACTCCTATTTCTCCTAAGCATTATAGAAAGGGCTTAAAATATCTAAAAAACATCGGCTATCATGGCCAAGGGTCCTTAATTGGTGATAATAAATCTATTTTAGAACCCTAAAGTCATACTAAGGGTTGCAAAAATAGAGATACTGTTGGCCTAGGCTTTAGGCTAGAAGATGAATTACCAAAGTTTGATAGAAGGCCCCCCATGTTTAGTGAATCAGAGGATGATGAACCACCCTTTGCTATGACTGTTCTACAAGAAGAGGATTTTATGCTTCCTACTTCTCTCCTTTGGGGAGAAGAACCAATGGCCACCTCTAATAATGCTAAGGCTTCGACCTCTAGATAACACCAATAAGATAAATTTGATCATGAAGACCTAAACAGAGGAAGGATAAGAAAAAAAATTACTCACTTGATAGCTTGGAACCAGAGTACAGATTCTAGTGAATACAAATGGGAATGTCTCTGAGATACATCTTGTGAATTAGGAGTGGATGTCAACCATGCCTATGATACCCAACCAAACATAGTTGACAAGACTAGTCTAGGGTATGATGAGTTTAGTTTAGAAATTACTTTAGTGGATCACGCTAGTCCCTCTAGGTCTATACTTGATTTGGATTCCTTTGAATTTTTCCCTATGGATTTGACCTCTCATGTCACCAAAGATGATTCCTTTTACATTAACAACTTTGAAGCCTCCATGCCCCTCTCATTAATCCATCTTGATCTCATAGACTGGTCCGCTTAGCACCAAAGATTAGAACCACCATCTTTTCACAATGACTACGAGATCACCTGCTACCTCAATGCTATTAAACTGATGATATATTCCACTAGTGAACTTGTGGTTAACATGACAAAAATAGATATCAAGTATCTTAGTCACAAAATCAAGAGGAAAAAAAAAAGTGTTCAAATGGTGAAGACCACTTTGTGGAAGTGTTTGAACCCCAAAAAAGTAAAAATAAAGATATATCTAAAGGTGAAATCCTCTTTGAGGCACTTGAAGATGAGGTACTTAGTAGTCTACCAAGCTATTTTTAGGATAGTTCTATAGTTCTCATCAAATCCACATAACCTATTAACTTTGGTACATAAGAGTCCCCCAAAATCAATCATGTGGCTCAATCTTTATCAGTGGAAGAAAAGGAGAGCTTTACTAATTTTTTCCAAGACAAAAAGATCAACTTTGCATGGACCTCTTCAAACATGCCTATCCTTGACACTGATCTAATTATGCATTATCTATCTATTTCCCTAGGTGGTAAGCTTGTTAAGCAAAAGTTGAGAAAAATGCATCCACATGTCACTCTCTTGGTTAAAGTAGAAATAGAAAAGCTCTTAAATGAAAAATTCATTAGAGCTATTAATTATGTAGAGTGGATCTCCAACATTGTACCTCTATCCATTCATGGCAAGTCCATTCATGTGTGCACTAATTTCAGAGACTTAAACAAAGCATGCCCAAAGGATGAATTTCCACTCCCTAATATAGATATGATAGTGGACATGACTATCAGCTATGAGATGTATTCTTTAATTGATGGTTTCTTTGGATACAACCAAATCAATATTTCCCTTGGGGATCAAGAAAAAATGACCTTTACATGTGCATAGGGTACTTTCTATTGGAACATCATTCCCTTTGGGTTAAAGAATTCAAGAGCTACCTATCAACGAGCGATGACCACCATCTTCCATGATATGATGCACAAAAATATGGAAGAATCTATTGATGACACATTGGCCAAATATAAAAAAAGAGATACACATCTCAATCACCTTAGTTTGATATTGGATTGCATGGAATAATTTCAACTTAGGTTAAATCGCAAATAGTGTGCCTTTGTTGTCACATAGGAAAATTACTAGGATACATCATATTTACTAAAGGAATTGAAGTTGATCCACAAAAGATGCAAGCCATCATGGAAATGCCTTCTCCTAGGAATATCAGTCAATTAAGAAGTCTTCAAGGATGTCTTCAATCCATTAATAGGTTTATTTCTTAGCTAGCTGATAGAGAACAATCCTTCAACAAGAACTTGTACAAAGGGTCTACATGTATTTGGAATGAGGAATGTCAAAAAGCTTAGATCAACCAAAGGGTATTTGACTAAACCTCTAGTATTGATGCCACCCATACTAGGAAAGCCTTTTATACTATATATCTCATCTGTAGATTCTTCCCTAGGAGCACTATTAACACAAAGTGATGAGACTAGAAAAGAATGTGCTATTTACTACATCAGTCACACTTTGGTGGCTTATGAAATGAATTACAATAACATTGAAAGGGCTTGCCTTGCAATGTTATTTGCATCCCAAAAGCTTAGGCACTACATGCTTGCCCATACAATGCACCTTATTGAAAAGATTGATCCCATCAAATATCTAATCAATAAAGATGCACATACAAGACATCTAGCTAAATAGAAATTTGACATTCAGAATGTCGAACATAAAGCTATCAAGGGCTAAGCCATAGCTGATCAACTTGTTGATTTTCCATTGCAAGATACTGCTCCTATGTAGATTGAATTTCTTGATGCTTTCATCATGTATGTCACTAAAAGAAAATGGAAGACATTCTTTGACAATTCTCACACCCTGAATGGAGCTAGTGTAGGAATCCTATTTGTCACCGCTCATAGGTATACAATCCCTAAGTCCTACAAACTCTTGTTTCCTTGCAACAATAATGTAGCAAAGTATGAAACATTAACTAATGGGATTAAAATGGCTTTAGAATGGAGGTTCATAGACCTGTATATCTATTGGAGATTCTCATCTTGTCATAAACCAAGTAAATAATGACTACCAAACCAAGGATGACAAGCTTTTACCCTACAAGAAATTGATTGATGCCCTACAAAACTATTTCATGTTTGTGATATTCCAAAAAAATATTGGGGCAAACAATAAGGATGTAGATGTTATAACCACTCTAGCATCTATCTTACAATTACAAGAATATGAATCATGCTTTGAGTTCCTATTGGAAGAATTATGTCACCTCGCATATGACTCCTTCGACAATCATGTGATCTGCACTGTTGTTGGCCATGACTCCTCTCACTACTCCACCATTTTCTCCTACTTGCATGAATAGATAATTCTTGAATATCTTGTGTGTAACCAAAAACATCAACTTCTCCAAAATGCCTCTCACTATACCCTTGTCTCTGATGATCTATATAGGAAGGGTCTAGACATAACACTTCTTAGGTGTCTGAACTAGAAGAGTCCAAAAAGGCATCGGCCAATGTCCACAATGGTATTTGTGGGGAACACTCCACTGGCCTTGTACTCGCTCAAAAACTGCTTAGGGTAGGCTACTATTGGCCAACTATGCAGGCTGGCGTTGCTAGATATGCTAAATCTTGCAAGAAATGTCAACTACATGGTAACTTGATTCATGGCCTTGAACATAAGCTTATACCTTCTATTACATATTGGCATTTCCAATAGTAGGCCTTTGATTTGGTGGGGAAGATTCATCTGAGTTCATCTAGTGACCACAAGTTTATCATTACAATGAAAAAATACTTAACAAAATGGGTTGAAGTTGTACCTTTGTCTCCTCCTATAGGCAAGCATGTTGCCTTATTTATTCTCAACCACATTATTTGTCACTATGGCATGCCATCCTCCATCATTACTAATAATGGAGGAAAATTAAAAAATAAGGACCTTAAACAACTCTGTAAGAAGTTCAAGATAAAATAACACTGATCCTCAATATACTATCCCCAAGGGAATGATCAAGTTGAGGCCTCTAATAAGACATTTCTCAAAATCCTACATGGAATGGTCCAAAAATTAGGTAGAGCTTGGAATCTGTAGATCAATCCAACACTATGGGCTTATAGGACCACTATATGTACTCCTACAGGGGTTACACCTTTTTTGTTAGTCTATGGTTCTGAGGCTATCTTAACCTTAGAAGTCAAGATTCCCTCACTGTGAGTCTCCCTACATGGGTTGATAACTGACAAAGACCATAGGGTTATGAGGATACAAGAGCTAGAAATCCTTGATGACCACCATAAGGTTTCCTTTTATCATATGAGGGCTTACCAAAAACAAATGTCTACTACCTACGACAAAAAGGTTCATCCTTGTGAGTTCCAAGTGAGTGAGCTTGTGCTTCAGGAAAACCATCATAAATAGAAATTTGAGCCTAAGTGTTTGGGTCCTTACATTGTAACATCAACATTTGGATCTGGTGGCTATCAACTTTCTACTTATGAAGGGGAACAACTTGCCGAGCCTACCAACATTCTATATCTAAATAAATTCTATACATAAGGCTCACAACTCAGCTATATATATATATATATATATATATATATATATATATATATATATATATATATATATATATTGATTGTGAATAAATACTAAAAATCATAAAATGTCCTGAAAAATGACCATCTTAGTAAAACCATAGAAATAGGAGCTTTGATGTATCATCAAAAAAAGAAAAATATTCAAAAATATAAATAAATTGAAAAAAGTCCTGGAAAAATCTAGCAAATGGTGAAAACTTGGAAATACACGGTACTTGAGACCCTCGTACCTATGTCTATCAGTCTCAATCATTCGCTCCACAACACATTTTCTAGCTTGGGATTGTTTCTTGTCCTCATCTTAGGGGCATGAATGCTTAGCTTATTAGGGTCTTCTTATCCATTAGGGTTTCTTTGACAACTCATGCAAAACAAAATTTCCCAACACTCTCCCCTTGACATCGAGTGCTTCTCAACACTTTTTGTATACTCTACCTACAGTCTAGGATGCTACAATATTTCTCACTATCAAATGGAAGTTTTGAATAAATGGCCATGTGACTTACACAATAACACACTTAAAAATTAAACTTTCTGAGCTATGATGAACTTTATCTTTTTTGTGTTCTACCTATACTAATTTCTTTTCTGAGTGTTCCCTCCCTAATAGTCTTTCAAGGATGTCATGAATAGAAGACTAGGGGCATGGGGTATGTTTACTTTCTTTCTGCTTGTGGGTATACTTTGTTAGTCTAAGGTGTTTAGAGCATTCATGCTTGTCCTACTTGACATTTCGAGCCTATAATGTGTCATCCTTGCTTATTTTCACAAGACCACAGTCGAGGGTTATCCTAGTGTCTATGCCTTGATACAGGTGTAATATTTCTATACTAAACTTAGGGAATCTGATGCATTAGCCATCTTGACTTACATGTCTTTGATGCTTAGGTTTTATTTTGACATACCTATATGATATAGATCATATTCATATCCTCATAGTTATGCTAGTGAGCATTATATGGTCTCTTGATGTCCCTAATAATGCTCAATGATGAAATTAGAGTCTAAGTGTTTTGCATCCCTTGCATGTAAGCCATTTTGCATACTAGTTTTCATTATAGGATCATTCTAGATTAGTCTTACATTTTGCATATGGGGAGAGCTCTCTCTTCATTTTTTATGGACACATCAACTAACTGCATTCATCCCTTTTCAATCTTTCTCTCAATCATGTCTTCCACTTCTTGTCAACTATGTCTACTTTCTTTCTTCTTCTATACTTGTCATCACAAGTTGTTAATCTAAATCATCACATATAATCTATTCAAGTACCACATTTTTCAAAACATGAGTCTACATCATAAAAATGAGAGCTAAAAATATCCATGCGAGAGTTAAATGGGCATATAAACATGAACATAAAACTGAGCATGGATAAACATGAGCAGAAGCGAAAACATCACATGGAAACATAAAATCAAATGCTAAAATATCCATCCATCACATGAGTAGAAAATAAGACAAGTACAAAAATACATCAATCAAATCTAGTATCTCATATATATCAAGTGTGTCACAGTGTATATATAATATGGGATCCAAAATCTGGATGATTGTGTCAAAATATATATGGTACAACAAAATGTCACAAGGACATAAACCTAGACCTAGTCATAGATCCAAGATTGTCTTCCCCCCTCATGAGTAGGCTGTGCCTAAGGAGGAGCTACCGGTGCCCTTAATGGTGGCTAATATGATTTGCCAACCCTCTCTGAGCACATAGGTACCCGTTGATCCATAGGAACTACAACAATGTACCCCCTATGGTAGTAGGCTACCATAGCTATCTATTGCTCCACCTTCTACCTAGTCTCTATTAAATCATCCCTCAATGATTGCTCTTTCCTATCTACCTCTTCTTGAGCATCCACTAGCTATTAGTCTCTGATCGCTATGGTCATCCTCAACCCCTATAGCTCTACCTCCAAAGCCTAAATCTAAGCATTTCAATCATCCTCTCCACCTCCCCTGGTAGGCTACTCTTGTCATGGCTCTACTCTCTCCACTCTCCTACACCTCAATAGATGCTCCTCCTCCTTCTCCACACTCTCCTCCTCTATCATAGCTTGGGCCCACATCCATCTCACCCTAGTAGATCGAGAACTGTGCCTAACCTCCATCTATCTCCCACCTCTGCCTCTACCTCCACCACCATCTCCACCATCCCCCCATCTTGTTGCCACAAGTAGATCATTTGGTTATGTAAATCATGGGAAAGGATGTTTCTACATCTCATACAAGTAGGTTGGATCAGCCCTTGCATCTGCCAAATAGGGGTGGTAGTCCCAAGGCTCTGACATTAGTGTCATTGTATCTCTCAAGGCTCTCTAGTAGTCCAACATGAGAAACCAACGTTGTGGCTCCTCCTCATGAAACTAAGCATAGGTGGTGGTCTCCATCGAGATCACCTATCTCTATGAAAATTGTCACCATACTCAGCCAATCACAAATTGCTCTACTATATTTGAGTGCCTCCCCACCAATGACTAACTGTATCACATGTACTTCAACTCCCATGCATCTAACCATCTGGCACATTGTTAGTATGCCTGCCAGAAAAATGAGGTAAGCTCATCAAAAAGACATTGATAGTATGTCACATCCCTACTATGGCTCTAAGGGATGAACCCTGTATATCTAAATATGAATCACTCACTCCACTTTCGTGGCTACACCTGTGGCCACATAACTGTGATATGCTCCCATTCCCATATCTGGGCCAACACTGTACTGCATGCCTAAGTTCACCCATCCTAGTACAATTTCTCATGAAGTTCATGATACATAACTGGAAGGATGACAAGTCCCCATGCCATCCTCTTGGGCTGCCTAATCAAATTAGGAACCAATCTACCCCAACCTAGAGGGAAGCCCTTCTAGCCCTTGTCAGTGACAAGCGCTTGGGTAATCAGTGAACAAAGAAGGAAGGGTAATGGAAATTGTCTCCATACTCATCTATCAACCTCTTATAGCTAAGGTGTCAATCTAAGATGGTCACATCTAAAAATAGCTACTGCACAACCAACCTCCCCTCTGTTAGGGTCTGATCATAGTAAACCTGTGATGTGATCTAGCTCACATCAACACACCTCATATAGAAATCACAACATTAAAATAAAAAAGAATAAAAAACTAATGATCATACTCATAGGGTCTCCATGACATGGTACATGAAGTATGTGATATACATTCTCTAATGGTGGCATCACAAGTGGGAAAATGGAAGGTGTTATGCTCATTGTGCCACCACTTAGCTAAAGTAGTGAACAACCCATGGTTTTCCTATAAATGAGGCATGCATACCAACCACCTCAATCCCATACTAGCCATGGAGGCCTTCTCATCATCCTCTAGATGATGAAGGATGTGCAACCCCACCACCTTGGGGGCTTTGATCAAAATCTTAGGAAAGAAAATTTGTAAAATTGAGTCAAACAAACATAAAAGACATTAGTATCAGTTATACACAGATCAATAACATCATAGATAGATTGAAACAATAGAAAACAATGCTCACACATACAAAATTTGACAGTAAACATTAAAAGTAATCATACGACACTTTTCATAATATGAATACAATACTTTTTGTCGATTAAGTATCACAGAACGCTTATTATAGCCCTAGGTGATACTTTACTGCTAGACGATAGTTTGCACCATGTCATGTGACATTTAGGTATGCATGATCTAATAAAAATTTACAAAGCATGCGATACAATTTGTGATGCAAGAGCATCTAGTGGTGTAAGGGCAATCCTATATCACCCAAAAATATGCTTAGTAATAGTTTATGTTTAATGTGTTTTCATTTATGGATACCCATTTGGGTCAAATAAAGGTTCCAACTCTCAGAGTTCCACTATTAGTGTTCTGGGTTAGAGTTTTTAAGCACCTTGGGATTCGTGTAAATGCCAAAAAAAATTGACTATGTAATTGAGCCATAATTATGGTGAGTTAGAGGGTTTTAATTGGAGGGAAGGTTATATTTGTAATTTAAAACACTCCAAAAAAAGAATTAGGTCAAAAGGCTTCACGGTTAGAAAGTTATTGCAATTTTTCGATTCTTGGAGACCTCCTAAGAGCACTTCAAATTTAGATATGTGGCACTAAAAAAACCCATAGAGGGATAAAAAATGGGGGATGAGTGAAGCTGGTCCATAGGGCTATAGAGCACCTTGAGACATTTTTAGAAATGTAAACGGTTCATCAATCGAAGCTATGGTTCAAAAGTTATGCCTCTCAAAAGTTTGACTACCATTTCTGGATTCTTCTAATTTTACACCAACTTCTAACATGATTTTTGGAACCTTCTATTTTGGAAATGGATGCCAATTTGCATATTATAGAATTTATTCCTAACCCTAAACCATTTGGGGCTTATTTAAGAACATTTCTGGCATTGTAAAAGCAACATTGAGTGGAGTTAGAGAGAAGGTACTGTGTGGAGGATTTCTTTCTCCAAAATCATATTGTTGTAAGCCCATAGGGCATTTTGCATTGATAATAATATTTCACTTTTTCTATGTGTTCAGTCTAGTCTTTGGTTGTGTCCCCATCAAGTGGTATCAAATCCAGGTTTTCTTGAGTGTGTAGACATAACGCCGACTGTGAGGCAGTTTGCACCAGGACTGTGTGGTTGTGGGTTTGAGTCTAGAAGATGCCTCCACAAAGAGAATGTGGTGGAAGGGCTAGAGCTATTAATCCTAAGGAGGTTAGAGCCCTCCAGAGGTAGGTTCAAACATTGCAAGAGGAGATCCATAGAGGACTAAATATTGCCGTAGGCAACGAAAGTGAGGAAGAAAATGAAGAAGAAGAAATTGAATAGGAAGGGGAAGGTGAAGGGGAAGTCCTAAATAAGGTTGAGGAGAGGCTTTTTAGGGCCATTTCTAAGCTTGGAAAAAGACCTAAAATTGATGTGGGTCTTTTTTTGGGAACCCTAAACCCAGATGAGTTGATCAATTGGATCAATGAATTAGAGGAGTATTTTGAGTATGAAGATATTAGAGACCCTGAGAGGGTTAAATTCGCGAAGGCCAAAATGAAAGGCCATGCCAAAATCTTGTGGCAAGAGGTTTAGTTGGAAAGGAGTAGAACAGGAAAGGAGAAAATCACAAGGTGGGATCACATGGTGGACAAATTAAAGAAGCAGTTCATTCCTATTGATTACGAGCTTGATTTGTTCAAGAAAATGCAAGGATTAAAACAAGTAGAAAAATCTATCCAGGAATATATAGAGAAATTTTATCGAATTATTATTAGGGTAGGGCATGCAGAAGCTAATAAGGAGAATGTTTCCTATTACCTTAGTGGGTTATGACCTAGCATACAGGAAGAGTTAAGTCTAGTTAGAATGACTAGCATTGAAGAGGCATACTAGTTTGCTCTACGAATTGAAGAGAAGCTAAATAAAAGGTTTGAAGAAAGGAAAAGAGGGCATGGTCAAGGAGGAAGGGGTGATAGTAGGTCATCTGGAGGCCGAAATGGGACTCAAAAGAAAAATGAAGATGTGGGTACTAGAAAAAACCAGAGAAACGAGGGTTTCAACTACTCCCATGAACAAAACTTTGGAGATCAGAGAGGAAGAGGATGCAGACAAGGATCAGGAAGGGGAGGCTTTTGTGGTACCTATTTTCATTGCAGTGAAGAAGGTCATTGTGCCTTTGAATGCCCTCAATGATAAGGAAGGACAGATAGGAGGGCTGATGGTCAAGCAAGGGTTGCTCATGTGGATGAAGATGCACAATCATCACATTCTAAAGATGTAGAAAGATGAGAGGTTCTCATAAATGAAAGGGTCTTACTAAGTGGTGAGACTAAACCTGGACAAAGGAGGAGTTTGTTTTGTGCTAGGTGCAAGTGTGAGGATAAGTTTTGTGATGTGATTATTGATGTTGGCAGCACTGACAACTTGGTGTCTAAAGAGATGGTCTCTAAGCTAAAGCTCAAAAGGGAGAAACACCCCCAACCCTATTAGATTGCTTTGGTGAAGGATGATCATAAGGTCCTGGTTAGTGAACAGTGTTTGGTGAAGTTCAAGATTGGGAGTTACCATGATGAAGTTCTCTATGACATTATTCTAATGGATGTCTACCATTTATTGTTGGGAAGACCATGGCAATTTGATAAACATGCTATACATGATGGCCATGCAAATACATACTCTCTGATCAAGGATGGAGTTCACCACAAACTGAAGCCCATGATAAAGGAAGGTGAAATGGTATACAGTAGTGCTAGGATATGTCTTGTTGATGGAAGAATTTTTTTGGATGGTATGAAACATCAATGTATGGGTTATGCTTTGATTCCTAAAAGAAATAAGGAAGGTAGTAGTGTAATTCCACCTAAATTTTTAGGCCTCTTAAGTGAGTATGGAGATGTCATCTCTGATAATGTTCCAGAAGGGTTGCCTCTAATAAGGCAGATTAGTCATCAAATAGATTTAATCCCTGGAGCTAGTTTGCCTAACAAGGTTGCTCATAGGATGACTCCTACTAAAATTGAGGAGCTAAATAGACAGGTTCATGAGCCATTGAGGAAGGGTTTGATTTGGGAGAGCCTAAGTCCATGTGTAGTACCTACAGTACTGGCACTAAAGAAAGATGGAGAGTGGAGAGTGTGCACTGACTCTCGAGGTATAAATAGGATCACCATCAAGTATCGATTTTCTTTGCTAGGAATGGATGATCTTATGGACTGCTTGAGTGGAGCTCAATACTTCACAAATGTAGATCTCAAGAGTGGCTATCACCAAATATGGATCCGAGAAGAAGATGAGTGGAAGATTGCATCCAAGACCAAGGAGAGTCTATATGAGTGGTTAGTCATGCCTTTTGGACTGACCAACATGCCAAGCACCTTCATACGACTTATGAATGAGGTATTGAAGAAATTCTTGGAAAAATTTGTTATTGTCTATTTGGATGATATTAAAATTTTCAGCAAGACTTTGGATGAACATTTATTGCACATTCGTAACATCCTTGAAAGATTGAGGGCGAGAAAATGTTGATTAATTTGAAGAAGTGTACCTTTGTAAAAAAGGAGTTAGTCTACTTGGGATTTGTTGTATCATTTGAGGGTCTCAAAATGGATCCAGAAAAGGTAAAAGCCATCTTGGAATGGCCTACTCCAAGGTCTGCTACTGTGGTAAGATCATTCCATTGTTTGGTTAGTTTTTACAGAAAATTCATTAAGAATTTTAGTGGCATATGTGCACCCCTAACTGAAACGATAAGGGGAGATAGAAAAGAGTTCAAATGGACTACAACAACTGTAAGGAGTTTTGAATTGTTGAAGAAGAAGGTGACATAGCAACCTATGTTGGCACTTCCAGATTTCAATAAAGTGTTCCAGGTAGATTGTGATGCTAGTGGTAGTGCTATTGGGGCTATATTGAGCCAATAAGGTAAGCCTATTGCATATTTTAGTGAAAAATTGAATGATGCAAAGAAGAAGTATTCTGTTTATGACTAGGAGTTCTATGCAATAGTTTAGGCCTTAAAGAAATGGAGGCACTATTTATTACCAAAAGAATTTTTCTTGTATATTGATCACCAGGCATTGCAGTACCTAAATAGCCAAGGTAAATTGAACTAGAGACATATGAAGTGGGTAGAGTTCTTGCAGAGCTATACATTTGTGTTGAAACATAGAAGTGGAAGGTCTAATAGGGTTGCATATGCATTGAGTAGGAGATAGTTGTTGCTTAAAGTAATGCAGGTTGAAGTGGTTGGGTTTGATGAACTCAAGCATTTGTACCCTGAGGATCTTGATTTTGCTGAAGCTTGGAAGGCTTGTAGAGAACCTGTTACTGTAGACAGAACTAGGTGGCTAGACTATTTGATTCAGGATGGTGTGTTGTTCAAGGGCAGTCAATTATGCATTCCAAGGAGCTCCATGAGGGAAAATTTGATCAAAGAGAAACACAGTGGGGGAATGGCAGGACACTTGGTCAAGATAAGACCATTGCCATTCTTAGAGAACATTAATTTTGGCTTCAATTGTCACAAGATGTGAAGAAATTTGTGTAGAGTTGTCAAGTGTGTCAAGCAACCAAAGGATTTAGTCACAATACTGGACTTTATCAGCCATTGCCTATTCCATCAAAGCCTTGGGAGGACATAAGTATGGATTTTGTTCTTGGATTGCCGAGGGCACAAAGGGGTAATGACTCAATATTTGTGGTGGTTGATAGGTTCTCCAAGATGGCACATTTCATCCCATGCCACAAGACTCATGATGCTATACATATTACAGATTTGTTTTTCAGAGAGATGGTGAGACTACATGGTCTCCCAAAGAGTATTATTTCTGACAGAGACTAAATTTTTGGGGTATTTTTTGAAGGACTTTACAGAAGAATTTGAGGACAGAATTGAGGTTCAGCTCCACACATCATCCGTAGTCTGATGGATAGACTGAAGTGGTAAATATAAGTTTGGGCAATTTTTTGAGGTGTTTAGTGGGAGATAAGCCCAAGGGGTGGGATTTGATTCTGCCACAAGCAGAATTTTCTTACAACAACTCTATAAATAGGAGTACTAGTAGATCACCATTCCAAATTGTGTATGGAAGTAATCCAAGGATTGTACCAAAATTGAGGAAGATGGAGCAAGGAGAGAGGACAAGTACCAAGGCAGAAGAATTTGCTAAACATATCAAGAGCTTGCATGAGGAGGTCCATGCACACATTACCACGATGAATCAATAGTATAAAGCTAGGGCTGATCAAAGGAGGAGACATAAAGAGTTTCAAGTAGGGGATATGGTTATGGTACACTTATGAAAGGATTGGTTTCCAGTGGGTACTTACAGCAAGCTGAAGATGAAGAAATTTGGCCCCTGCAAAATTTTGAAGAAAAATGACTGAAGAAATGCATATGAGGTGGAGTTGCCAAATGGGATTCATATTTCACTTGTCTTCAACATTGCAGACTTAACAAAATATCATGATGATGGCGTAGATGAGGGTTTGATGTTGGAACCATGTCCAATTCCTAGTTCTAAGAAGGAGGAGATAGAAGAGATTCTAGATAGTCGAGTGGGCATGAGTACCAGAAATAGGCAATATAAGGAGTACCTAGTGAAGTGGAAAGGATAATAAATAGAGGACTCAACTTGGATATCAGCAGAGGAGGTTGCCCATTTGGGTTTTTCTCTACCATAAAGTGACAGGGTCACTTTTCAATCTACCCTAGGTGTCTGATACAAGAGCATCCAGTGGTGTAAGGGCAATCCTGTATCCCCCAAAAATATGCTTTGAAATAGTTTTTGTTTAATGTGTTTTCATTTTTGGATACCCATTTGGGTCAAATAAAGGTTCCAACTCTCATAGTTCCACTTTTAGTGTTCTGGGTTAGAGTTTTTAAGCACCTTGGGATATGTGTAAATGCCAAAAAAATAGGACTATGTAATTGAGCCATAATTATGATGAGTTAGAGGGTTTAAATTGGAGGGAAGGTTATATTTTTAATTTAGAACACTCTAGAAAAATAATCAGGTCAAAAGGCTTCACGGTTAGAAAGTTATTGCAATTCTTGGAGACCTCCTAAGAGCATTTCAAATTCAGATATGGGGCACTAAATGGCCCCGTACAGGGCTGAAAAATGGGGATGAGTGAAGCTGGTCCATAGGGATATAAAGCACTTTGAGAGTTTTCCAAAAATGTAAACGATTCATCAATTAGAGGTATGGTTCAAAAGTTATGCCTCCCGAAAGTTCAACTACTATTTTTGGATTCTTCTAATTTTACACCAACTTCTAACGTGATTTCTAGAACCTTCTAATTTGGTGGTGGATGACAAATGACATATTCTAGAATGTATTCCTAACCCTAAACCATTTGGGGCTTATTTAAGAACATTTCTGGCATTGTAAAAGCAAGACTACGTGGAGTTAGAGAGAAGGTACTGTGTGGAGGGTTTCTTTCTCTAGAATCATATTGTTGTAAGCCCATAGGGCATTTTGCATTGATAATAATATTTCACTTTTCCTTTGTGTTCAATTTGGTCTTTGGTTGTGTCCCCATCAATTTGTGTGACAAAAGTATCGTACGATACTTCTCAAAGTAGCCATGTGGCACTTTTAAAGTATCACATATTTTTTTTTCCAAAAACCCTAAAAATGCATTAAAAACATGTTAAATACTCAAAAATAATAATTTTTTTGAAGACCCACTGGGGCCTCATACTCGAGTGGCTGGTTGTGTAATTGACTGCATTCAAAATGCTCTTTGTAGGTGAAAATGCCAGCAAGAGCCATGATCTCTCTCAAGATCACTCAAAAGTTCTCCAAAATCACAAAAGAAAATGAATTGAAAATGACCCTTGGACCCCTTATATAGTCCTCCAACCTCATTTTGACTTATTTCTCAAACTCCTCAGAATTTTGCAAAAATTGCACCCTTGGATAATTTTGACGTCCTAGATCCATTTTAGGGATTCAAATTGAAATACGAGTTCACATTATAGTCAAAATTGAATTTTAAAATCTAAGCTTGTATGCAGTTAACTCACCTTTTGAGGTCTAATCTTTGAATCTTCACTAGGGCATCTTCATTTCTTCATGTCTTGATGCATGAGCATCTTGGGTTTCCTTGAAATCCTATACTTTTTTCTTTCTGGTGGCTTAATTGAGTTCTTGCTACGTTGACTAATCTCTCCAAGTGTTAATCAAGTTCCTTCTATATAACTGAGTTATGTAGTCTCAACCAAGTGACTTCTGTGTTAACCAAGTTTTGCAGTGTCAACTGAGTAACTTTCATGTCATCTAAGCTCTTTGGTGTTGATTGAGTTCCTATAGTGTTAACCAAGTTGTTCTGTGTTGATTGAGTGATCCTTCATGCACCGAGTGAACCTACTGTTGCTGATGCTTTGGTCCTTCTTTGATTGAGTTTTTCTGTGTTTGCTTCTTAGTTGGAGTTGACTCTTATATTTAATTTAAATCATGAATTTAATTATAGGATCTAGTCTAGGGATGGGTGTTGACCATTTTGAGTTCGACCTTTCTTTATGCAATTTTTTAGAATCTTTTATAAACCATTTTGGTAAGTATAAGTAGAGGTATTTGGTTTATTCTAGGGTAGAATGGAAGAGAGAACTTAGGAGGAAGATGGAATTAGAAAATTTAGAGTAGATGTTGCAAATTTGAAGTTGTATTGTAGATCTTGAAGCTGTAATTTTATATTTGGCCATAACCTAGAAGGCCTTATAACTGGGCATGTATGCTGAATATTTGATGAATCAATAAAAGTGCTCTCTCTCTCTCTCTCTCTCTCTCTCTCTCTCTCTCTCTCTCTCTCTCTCTCTCTCTCTCTCTCTCTCTCTCTCCCCTTAGTGTTGTTCTCTATACATCTTTTCTTCTATTGTGTTTACTCAATGAGGTGATTGGATAGTTGGGTGTGCCTTTAGCCCTAGCTGATCCCTATCCCTCCTTGTATTAGGTGGTATCAAAGCTTGAGGTTCATCCTTGTGAATATTGGATCGTGTAGAACCCTAAGTTTAATTTGGTTGTAGGGTGGCAGATATGAGGATTTGAACTTGTAGAGGGTTATGATCTTGTAGGAACCTGATTGTAAAGATGGTTCAAGGTAGAGGAAATGTTGACAATGCCATATTTGACATTGAGACAAATTGCAGCTAGATTAGATGCTATGGAGATAGCTTAGAAGAGAGGAGCACATCTTGGTGATGTGAGTGATGATGAAGCTATAGAACCAAACCCTAATCTAGAACCTAAAGAAGATCAAGATGAGGAACAATTGTTTAGAGTATTATCTAGGGCACATTCAAAGCCTAGTATAGAAGTTGTTCCTTATGATGCAAAATTAGACACCAATGCTATGTTGGATTGGATCTCTGATATGGAGAAGTTCTTTGAGTTTGAAGACACTCCTGATAATAGAAGGTGAAAATTGTAGTCACTAGGTTTAGAGGTCATGCTGCACTATGGTGGAACCATTTGCTAATTGATAGACAAAGGAGAGGGAAGGAGAAGATAAGGACTTGGAAAACATGGTGAACAAGGTGAAAAAAAAGTTTCTTCATGTTGATTACCAAGTTAGCTTGTTGAGGAAGATGAAAAATCTGAGACAAAGGGACATGACTATGAAGAAGTATACTGAGGAATTCTATAGATTAGACATCATATCTAGACATGTGAATGATGATGTTGGGAAATTTGCAAGGTATCTAAATGGATTGAGATTTTGAATCCAAGATGAAATAAGTTTTGTGAAATTGGAAAGTATGGAAGAAGCATATCAATATGACTTGAAAGTTGAGGAGATCTTGACAAAGAAGCATGCACAAAGATAAAGAGGTAGAGGTGGTAGATTCTAGAGAGGTAGAGGTAGATCCTATGGAGAAGGTGGAAAATATGGGAAAATTTGTTTGGAAAAATGAAGATAAAAGAAAGATTGAATGGAGAGGTGTTAATTCTTCCTGAGGAGGTACTAATTCTTACCGAGGAAGAAGTAATTCTTATTCTAGAGGTGGTTTTTGTGGTAGTTTTTTCAAATGTGGTAAAGAAGGGCATAGATCATTTGAGTGTAGATCCTTTGGCGAGAATGAGCAAGGTAACAAAAATGCTATGATTCAAGCAGACATTGAGGGTTCACCAAGTGGACCTAAGGCTAGAGAAAATTTGATGGTGAGAAGAACCTTGTGTAATAAGGGAATTGATGAGGAACCTATTCTAAGGAGAATTATTTTCAAAACTAGATGTAAGATGGTTGTAAAATGTTGCAAAGTGATCATTGATAGTGGAAGTTCAAAAAATTTGGCATCAGAAGAGTTGGTTACAAAGTTGTAGTTGCAAAGGCTAAAACATCCTAAACCCTATCATGTTTCATGGATCAAGGATGAGCACAAGATATTGGTAATTGAACAATGTATTGTGAAATTCAAGAGTGGACATTACTTTGATGAAGTTCTGTGTGACATTATGCGTATGGATTATTGCCATATTTTATTGGGTAGACCTCGACAATATGATAGATATATTATACATGATGGAATATTGAATCAATATACTCTTTGGGTGAATGGGGGAAAGAAAATATTGTTTCCTTTTATTTAAAGTCCAGATGGGGTTAATTGTACTACTGTGAGAACTTGCATGGTTAATGGAAAACAATCTGAAAAGGAAGTGAAAAAGAGCCAAATCTGTTTTTCCATAATTCCTAGGAGATCGAGTTATGCTAGTCATAACTGAGTGATAGAAAAAAATGATAATTGAGTGCCAGACAATAGTGGTAATTAAGTGAAAGAGGTTAGTAATAACTGAGTGATAGAGGTTAGTGGTAACCGAATGACAAATAGTAGTAATTGAGTGACAAAAAAACTTGGTAGTATTGGTTGAGTGCTGGTAGAAATCAAAGTTTTGCTAAATGAGTATAAAGATATTGTTGAAGAAGATATTCCTGATGGTTTACCACCAGTAAGAAGTATAACTCATTGTATGGACTTTATTCTTGGAGCTAGTTTTCCAAATAAAGCACCATGGAGATTGACACCTACAAAGAATGAGGAACTTAATAGACAAGTGAATAAGTTGTTGTAGAAAGGTTTGATCTAAGAAAGTTTGATTCCATGTGATGTACCTTCTATAATAGCACCTAAGAAGAATGGAGAATGGAGAATGTGTACTGATTCCAAAGCTATTAAAAAGTTCAAAGTTAATATAGGTTTCCTATGTCAAGGATGGATGACATAATGGATTGTTTGAGTGGAACAAAGTATTTTACAAAGATTGATGTGAAGAGTGGTTATCATTAGACCAAAATTAGAGAAGGTGGTGAATGGAAGACCGCTTTCAAGACAAAAGATGGTTTGCATGTGAAGTTGGTAATGCCTTTTGGTTTGACTAATGCACCTCGTAATTTCATGAGGTTGATGAATGATGTTCTCAAGAAATTTTTGGGTAAGTTTGTGATTGCTTATTTGGATGACATTATGATATTCATAAGACTAAGTAAGAACATATTGAGCATGTTAGAAAGGTATTGTAGAGATTGAAAGAGGAGAAGTTGATGATTAACTTGAAAAAATGTTCTCTTATGTAAGAAAAGATTGTGTATTTTGGATTTATGTTTTCAGCTAATGGTTTGAGAATGGATCTTGAGAAGGTTAAAGAAATTTTTGAATGGCCTACACTTAGGAATGTGGGTGAGGTGAGATCATTTCATGGTTGGATAGTTTTTATACGAAGTTTATAAAGAATTTCAATTCTGTTTGTAATGAAACGACTGAGATAATGAGAGGAGATAAAAGGGATTTCAAATGGACATATGGAGTTGATAAGAGTTTTGAGACTTTGAAACAAAAGATTGTTGAGTTGCCTGTATTGGCTTTGCTTGATTTCAACAATGTATTTCAAGTTGAATGTGATGCAATTGGCAGTGCAATAGGCATTGTGTTGAGTCAAGAAGGTAAACCTATTTCTTTCTTTAGTGAGAAGTTGAATGATGCTAAAAGGAAGTATTTTGTGTATGATCAAGTGTCTTATGCTATTGTTCAAGCCTTGAAGAAGTGGAGACATTATTTGATTCCTAAGGAGTTTGTGCTATATACTGATCATAAAGTTTTATAGTACTTGGGAAGTCAACATAAATTGAATTAGAGACATATGAAGTGGGTTGAATACTTGCAAAGTTTCACATTTGTGATTAAGCATAAGATTGAAGTTAATAATCAAGTTGTTGATGCATTGAGAAGAAGACATTCTTTGTTGACCAAGATGAAGGTTGAAGTTCTTGGTTTTGATGAAATGAAAAAGTTATATGATACTGACCTTGATTTTTATGAGGTGTAGAGCACCAAATTTATTAGATCACATGAGCAAGTATGATGAGTATTTCATTCAAGAAGGCTTGTTGTTTAAAGGAATTCAATTTTGTATGCCAAGAAGTGCTATGAGATTTAATTTGATTAAGGATAAATATTGTGGTGGATTGGTTGGACATCTTGGAATTGATAAGAAATTGTGTTTGTTGAAGGATAAGTATTATTGGCCATAGATGTATAAGGATGTTTACGAGTTTGTAAGAAGTTGTGGAGTTTGTCAAGTTGCAAAAGGTGTAAGTCAAATCTAGGTGTAGGCTAACATAAAATAGCCTCTACTTTGTCCATATCCATCTTAAGTCTTCCTTGGGATACTACAAACCCCAAATTTACCAATTCCTCTTTCATGAACTCAATTTTCTCCAAATTTACTATAAACTTCTCCTCTTGGAACTTCCTTAATACCAACTCTAGGTGTTTCATAAGCTCCTCTTTGATCATACTGAAGATGAGGATGTCATCTAGGTATACCACAACAAATACCCTAATGTAATCCTTCAAGACCTCTTTCATGACTCTCATGAAAGTTCTTGGTACATTGGTGAGGCCAAATGGCATAACCAACCACTAATAAAGACCATCAATAGTCCTAAAATGCAGAATTCCATTCACCCCCTTCTTTCATCCTAATATGATAATGTCCACTTTTAAGATCAATCTTGGAAAAGCACCTAGCTCCACCTAGACAATACATCAACTCCTCTATCCTAAGAATAGGAAATCTGTACCTAATTGTGATTCTATTAATTTCCCTAGAATTAGTACACATTCTCCACTTACCTCCCTTTTTAGGTGCTAAGATAATTGTTATGACACATGGACTGATGCTCTTCCTAATTATCTCTTGATCAAGCAACTCTTGAGCCTGCCTTGCAATCTCCTTATTTTTCTCTGGAATCATTTTATATGCAGCCTTATTAGGTAGTGATACCCCTGGTATGAAGTCAATGCGATGACTTATGGCCCTCTTAGGTGGTAGAGTAGGTGGTGCTCCATCACAAATGATGTCATTAAATTGGTCCAATAGCCCTTGCACTTCTATAGGTATAGGTGTTAATGTTTTTGTCTCCTCCTCCTTAGGCTTTAGCATAACATCATTAACTACTCCTTCACCCTCCTTCAAGTCCTTAAGAATTTCCTTTCCACTCATGAGAAAGGCTTTGGTAGTAGATTTATCCACCTTATCTTCTTCCACTATTGATTGGATCATATAAGTGACACCATCTTTCTTAAAGGAATACTTTTTCTCCTTCCCATGATGCACTATCTCCCTATCATATTTCCAAGGCCTTCCCAATAGTAGGTGAGTAGCATTCATGGGAAGTACATCACATTAGATCCTATCTTGATATTTGCCAATGGTGATGTCTTCCCACACTTGTTCATTCACTAGAATATTCTACCCCTTATTTAACCAAGTCACCTTGTAAAGTTACACATGTGGAATCTTGGCCAAAACAAGCTTTTGTACTACCTCCTCTGACAAGAAATTGTTAGTAGACCCTGAGTCTATGATCACCTTACACACTTTTTGCAAGATTTTGCATGTGGTTATAAATAGTGCTTTCCTCTACTTTGGTTTATCCTTGACTGGTTCCTTAACCAATACCCTCCTCAACATAAGGTTTTCACCTTTCTCCACATTAAAGTTATCTTCTCCTGCCTTCTGATTGACCTCTTGTTGGACATAGTTAATCTTATTTTCCCCATAAGAAGATGATGCCTTTTCTAGACATCTATAAGAAAGGTGTCCTAGCTTACCATAGTTGTAGCATTTCATGTTGCTAAAGTGTGAACTTCTACTACTATTCCCATATCTACCCCTGCTACCATTGTTGGATCCTCTACCTTTGCTAGAGCCTCCTCTCTAACTAGTTTCATGGGTCTACTCACTCCACCTAGAGTCTCCATAGCTTCTCTGATCATTACCCTTTCCACTAGATCCTCCCCTTGCACCACCTCTAAAGTCCTTGCCTCTGCCTCTATTCTTAGAATTGGAGTCTCCTTTCTTCCTTAGTTTTTCCTCTACCGTCCTAGCCATTTGAAAACAACTCTAAAGAGTGGTGAGGCTAAACAAAATCAACTCCTCCTATATGGACCATTTGAGGCCATTTAAGTACATTTCAACCTTGATACTCTCTACTTCTTACACTCTTGATCTTAGTGCCAACTTCTGAAACTCTTTAGTGTAGGTAGCCACATCAAGTTCTTTCTACCTAAGACTATGCTTCTGCTTATGGATCTAAATTCATAATCCTCTTGTAGATATATTTCTTTCATTTTTTCCACCATTAATTTCCAATTATCTATAGGCTTCTTCCCCTCCCTTTCTCTCTCTTCCTGCAGAAACTTCCACCATGTCAAAGCTTGACCTTTCAATCTATACTTTTCAAACCTCAACTTTTGGGCCTCTATTGTCCCTTTACATTCAAAGTAGTTCTCAATTCTTTCAAGCCACTCTAAGACTACCTATGCATCCATCTTTCCATGAAATAGAGACGCATTCTCTATACTCTTCCCTCTAAATGCTTTGAGGGGTTTTAGGAATGGTTCCTACTCACCAAGTGGAGGATTTGGTTCAGGGATGCCATCCTTCAAACTCACCTTCTCTTTACCCTTGCCTAAGTCTTCATCTTCCTTAGCCAGGGCTGCATCCTCTATCTCTTCAACTTGTCTTTTATCTCTTCTAGGGCCTCATCTAGAACCATAGTATTTTCTTGTAAGAGCTTCTTTTTTTCATCTACTTCCTTTACCAAGTATTGTTCATCATCTTGGAAGATCCATTTGGCTCAATGGAGTACAACATGCCACCACAAGCCTAATCTTATGGCTCTAATACCACTTTGATGGGGAGCTTCTTCAACTAAGAGCTTTTAACTCTTCTTGGGCTACTCTTAGCCCACAATAGGATCTTCTATTCTAGCCCTAACTCAAAGGATCCCTCTACAATCCCCTTTCCATAAGAAACTCACCACCAATTCAAAACTCCAATGACATTCTCCCAATTTAACCCAAATGCCTTCTTTGGCCTAGAAATGAAAAAACTTCCCAAGAACACCAAGTACCTCAAAAAAAGGTGGAAAACTCCTAATGAGGTTCTTAATGCATTCTTCATCATTTTGTACCATTCTTTTTAAGGTTCTTTCACCCAAATCACAAAATGGACTAGTTAGGCCTTGTAGCCCTAAGAGCTCATATTAGCCCTGCTAGAATCAAGGAAAGATATATAAATCACAAAAACCCTTAACAAGGAACCTTGGTGCATGCTATAATTTTTTTCTCTATGAATACCTCTTGAATATTTTGTAGTTCTAGGGCTCCAACAATGTCTATACTATATGAATTTAGAAAACCCTACTTTTAAGGGTTTTGGAAGCAATGTTAGTGTTTTTCCTTTTGTAAGCATCAAAATCCATACCCAGCCTCCTCCTTTGAGTTTAGCTTCCCTTACACATTTCTCCTACCTTAAAATTTTAGGATTGAGCCATGCCAATATTCTGTTCTTTACAAGAACTCCTTACAAGCCTCTCCTTGCACCTTGCCAAGCTTGCTAGCTTGCCTAGGGCTCACTTGTAAAAATAGAAAATGGCATTCGAAAACCTCCAAAAAACATATTTACACTATGTATAGGGGTTTTTTCTTGGTCTCCAAGAGCCATGATGATTAGAACTAGGATACTCAAGCTATAGCCCATTCCATGCCTGTTACTCAAAATTGGACAACAGGATTAAAAAAAGAAAATAATTTTCTAAACCTTATTGAATGACTATTTTAAACCAAAGAAATTGCACACAGTTTCAAGACATGAACACAATATTCTAATTCATCAAAAATAGTCTTCTATCAATCCAAAATTCCAACCAAAAACTCCAAACTATGCTCAAATGCTCAAAATTGTCCTGTTATTGGTGTTGTCCATACACCCAACTATCCAACCCATCGAACTGAGTTGGAAAAATCTTAAATAGACTTCATGATATCTCCTAGTCTATAGTTCAAACCATAACTTCCAACTTGTTTTTTTCCAAAACTGCCTAAAAAGTTGTCAAGCAATTTAACAAAATTGCAAAGTTGTCAATACAACTTTTTGACAACTTTTGCAATTTTGCTCCTAGACTCTCCAAAATTGCAACTAATGTTACCAAACATCCTAGGATGACCTTAAAAAACCTAAAGGCCATCTTAAAACATTCATTTCCCCTTTCTCTAGCATTTTACCTCATTTTTCCTCCTAGAGCAATTTTAGCAATTTTTAACTATCAGGACCTAATTGACCAAATTAACCTCTTAAATCAAAACCTATCAAATAAAACCCCTTAAACACACCTTGGGACTTTATTTTTAGTCCTTATTAACCCCATTTTTGGTTGGGTCATCCAAAAACCAAAAACTATACTTAGGGTTTGACCTTACCCTAGGTGCTCCTACAACAATTTCCTTGCAATCCTGCACTTTTGTTCATTCTAGTAGTTTAACTGAGTTCCTACTATGTTGACTGAGCTCTCCAAGTGTTAATTGAGTTCCTTCTATGTTAACCAAGTTGTGTAGTGTCAACCAAGTGACTTCTATGTTAATTAAGTTTTGCAGTGTCAATTGAGTAACTTTAGTGTCAACCAAGCTCTTCAGTGTTGATCAAGTTCCTACACTGTTAACCGAGTTGTTATGGGGTGACTAAGTGATCCTTCGTGTGCTAAGTGAACCTAATATAGCTAATGCTTTGGTCCTTCTTTAACCAATTTTATCTATGTTTGGTTCTTAGTTGGAGCTGACGCTTATTTAATTTAGATCATGAATTTAATGATAAGATCTTGTCTAGGGATGAGTGTTGACCATTTTGAGGTCGACCTTTCTTTATGTAAAATTTTAGAATATTCTGTAAGCTATTTTGGAAAGTATAAGTAGAGGTATTTGGTTTACTCTAATTTAGAATGGAAGAGAAAACTTAGGAGGAAGAGGGACTTAGAGATTTTAGAGTAGATGTTATGAATTTGAAGCTATATTATAGATCTTTAAGTTGTAATTTTGTCTCTAGCTCTAACCCAGAAGGCCTTATAGTTGGGCATGTATGCTGAAGTGCTTATTCTCTCTCTCTCTCTCTCTCTCTCTCTCTCTCTCTCTCTCTCTCTCCCTCCTTGGTAATGTTCTCTATGTGTTTGCGTCCATTGTGTTTACTCAGCGAGGTGGTTGGATTGTCGGGTGTGCCTTTGGCCCTAGCTAATACATGTCCCTCCTTGCATCATGTCTTCACCATTTCTACACTTTTTACCTACTTTAATTCACATCTTTCACTTCTAGATCATCTTTCTACTTGAGTTGACCTATTTTTTAGGCTTTATCCTTCTTGGTCAACTCTAGTCAAATTGGGGCATCCTATCAATTCTTTATGGTCACTCTTTGGTTCTAATCTCATACCTATCATCATGGACTTTTCTATATCTCAAATTTCTCATATCTAGCTCATTTCTGTATTCCCTTTACCTCATTTTGATTTTGATCCTGAGGGGACATAAGTACTCTATCATGTATTGCTTGCTACATCTATCTGTTTCTCAAGAGCATATGCTTGATATTGCTCTTAATCTATCTACTTTGATTTATTTTAGTACTCTTCTTGATTTTTAATATTGTTTCTCTCCTAGTGTTTAGTATTGTCGCTACTAGGTTGCACATTCAAAACTTGCTATCTCATCCTGCATTTCATTCTTCAAAATCAAATCTCTCTACCTATTGCTACCTACTTGACTTCTGTATTCTTTGATGTTGTGTGTTCCCAGATCGATCACACATTAGTCAAAGAGGGTAAAATTAATCACCTAATAATATTCATCTAGACTATTAGCCCCCTTCTTAGCATTTTGACTAAATTAGTTAATTATTTACCAAGGCCAAATTGCTAAAAATCAATTTATTTGATTTAACCTATAGTTTGAGTATAATATTCTAAGTCCATATTTGATTAAAGGAACATGTCCCTCTTTTAATTAAATAAAATACCCCATTCTTCTAATGCTTTTGTCTCACATGAAAAGTCAACTCCTTTTCATTGGTTTACTTTCTCTTACATATGGATCATACCAAAAGTCAACCCCCACCCTTGATCATCCAATTCTTGATCTTTATCTCAACTGTCCATCTATCTTTAAAAGGGAGAGCTCTTTCCTCATCTAAGGATCCCATTTTTGAGTATTGTTATGCTGCAAGTTTCTTGATAGGTTTCCTTAAGAGCTTTTGTGGATAACTTCTTACTTCTTGTCTCATTCTCTAGTCATCATCCTCATATTAGCTTAGATTCATTTGCATGTAATTTAGATTTATTTTTCAATAGCTTAGATCACTTAGTCTAATTAAAATGGTTATAATATGCTCATTTTGTTTAATGTAGTTGCATTCTTGCATTTCATCCTAGTCTAGCTTCATTCCTTGTATTGCACTTTGAGATTTCTTTTGACACTTGCATTCTTTCTCTTGTCTCAAGAATCTCCCATTTCATGGTTTATTTGCAAGGGTTGCATCTCTAAGGCTCATTTGAGAGCTCCTTTCATGCCCCTTTCACTCCATGACTAGGGAGCTCTAAGATGAGATTTTAATGTTCTAATTCATGGGATATCTTGGATAGAAGGGCTCAGAGAAGTGCACAAATTGAGCATACAGGGTGGATATAGAGTTGAATGGAAAGGGAATGAGAGATTCTCTTGTGCTAAATTAATGAACAATTTTACCTTTTTCACCCTCTAGCAGAGAACAAGAATGAGAATAAGGGCATCTAGTACACCTTGACCAACTTTTAGAAGGGAAACAAAAGGATATGTAGTAGACTTGATAGATTTTATGTAAGCAAAGAAACATTTAGCTTTCAACCCATGGAGGAGGGGTCATTTGCCCAAGTTCATCCCTTCACTCTATCTGATCACCAACCAATTTCAATAGTTCATAATAAAGTTCAACCCAATTACATTAGGTTGACTATTACAATAGTTCATATTAAAGTTAAACCCAATTAGATGAAGTCCATAAAAGTTCATAATTTAAATAATCAAAGGCTAAAAACCATACTTCAATTCATCAATTGCAATTTTGTTATGAGCTATTAGTTCATAATTGGAATAGTTAAATGCTGGCAATCATACTTAGAATAGTGTAAGAATTTTCCTTAGGGAATAATTCACCTAAGAACTACGAACTCAAACACAAGCACAACTATAGACTAGAGTACGATCAAAATATCGATATGAATTTGATTCAATATGCAATAAAGTACACTAGGAGTGCCTGTATATAAAGGCCTCTAAGATGCATCTAGAATGCCTAAGAATTAGCTACATGACAAGTTATACAACCAAGCACATGTCCACCAGATATGGGTTATCCTTCATTAAGAACGAAAGTAAATGTGATGATGAGAGGATAAGCCTACAAGGGTGTAACACACAAATTTATGTTGTAGACAACATGTGCTAAAAAAGGAGTACGAATAATTGTGTTGTCTACATGACAACTTAGTGAATGATGCAAACTCTAGTGTTGTAGACACCATGTGCTGAATTAGAGTTGCATACTTCTCTGTTGTCAACATGACAACTCATAAAGGTATGCAAACTCCTAAGTGTCTCACAAAATAAAATAATAAAATATAATAAAATAATGCATTAACCTAAGTAAACTTAAGTAAGTGTAAATATTAAATATGTATTTACACCAACACCCCCCCCTTAAGTCCAACTTGGGGGAATGCCCTTAAGCTTACGATAACTAGGATGAAGATGCATGATGGGTCTCAACTATTAGGCCATTTTAGGTACCCATGTACATAATGAAATGCAATCTCTCATAAAGTGGAGAAAGAGGGAAAACTTCATGGGAAAAACCCTCCCCCAAAAAGAGAGATGAAAAGCAAGATGCATGGATGGATGGAGTAATCAAGGTCCCCTCATTACAATATACATAAGTGAAGAATGAGAAGAACAAGACCACATAAGAGGAAAAATTCCCTCACATAAGAAATAAGAGGAAGAGAGACAAGGTAGTCCTCCCCCCCCAAATGAAGAATGCTGACTAGTGATGGCTACTCCAAGGAAGAAGATTGTCTAAGAGTGTTGAATGACGTTCCTCCCCTTTCGAAGAAACAATGGAAAAGGTATAATCCCAAAGATGTATGGTGGCCCTGAAACTTGCTCAAGTATCCCTATGCCGATGTTGATGGTTGCCCCTTCCAACTATGCTGAAAAGAACGAATACAAATTTGACAAGGATGTCTGTTGAACCTATCCCAATGAGCCATCTATCTCCTCAACTAATAACGAGACCTCCGACAACTACTGTACATAAGGATCCACAATCATGCCAACCTATAAAGATTGATCATGTAGAGAATGGACATGAGGGTTAGAGTGAGCCCTCGCAACAACTGTAGAATGATCATCTTCATCAAAGAGAAGATGTAAATAATCAAGGTTGTCTCCCAAATCTGCTGTGTGTGACTCTGCGAACAAACTTGCAATGTCTACCAAGAAGTCATCAACTAAAGCTGGAGTTGAAAGACAACATGTATCTTGCTGTGCTAGACCTATCACTGTGGAAATGTATGTATGTGGACTATAATAATGACGTGACCTCTTGCTGCAACTGTCGATAGAACCCCACATGTATGAATCTATTGAAGCACCATCACTGGTGTCACTATCAATTTCCATAGTATATAAAGTGTGGAGAGGATTAGAGGATAAGCTGGGTGAACTTTCCTCAAAGTGAACATCCTTCTCCAAAAAAATCTCATGTGTCTCTAGATCAATAAGTCTATATGCCTTAGCTCTATCTTCATATCCTATGAAAGTACAAGGCCTAGGTGTTGGTGCCTTACATCCCCTGGAAGATAGGTTTGCCCATGCTGGACAACTGAAGATTCTAAAATGACTCACAACTAGTTTTTTGCCACACCATGCATCAAAAGGAGTCTTCCCATCTAAGGCATTATGAGGAGACCTGTTAAGTATGTGAGTAGCACTACTAATGGCTTCAACTTCAAGTGTAGGATCAAGAGACTTGGCTTTTATCATGCAACTTGCCATGGTCTTAAGAGTTCTAATAGTCATAGTTGCAACATTTGTCTTGTGTGGACTGAATGTTGGTGGGTTTTGAAGATCAACTCCCTCAAGTTTGCAAAAGTCTTTAAGTATTCTGTCCATATATCTACATCCATTGTCCATCTGTAGAACTTTGATGGCTTTTCTTGATTTTTTTTCAATATGACTCTTAAAGGCTTGAAGCTTATCAACCACTTCATTCTTGTGATGAAGGAAGTAGACCCATGTGAAGTGTGAAAAGTCATCAATGAAAGTGAGGATGTAGCGGCTTTGGCTGGCTAAAGTCACTACAAAAGGACCTGCTAATACCATGTGAACCAATTGAAGAACAACTGGTGCTCTTGAAGACTTGCCTTTATCATACTTCTCCTCGAGATCCATATCCACTAAACATGATAAATACTCACCCTTAGAAAAGTTGATGTTAGGTGGACCTTTGACCATGTGTTTTGAGCAAAGTTGCTGAAGATAGTGGAAGGCAAGATGACAAAATTGCTCATGCCATAGTTGCTGAAGATAGTGGAAGGCAAGATGACAAAACTGCTCATGCCATAGTTTGATTTGTGAATGTGAGTGATTCAACAAGGCTTGTGAAGGAAAATTAGGCACAAAGTGGGAGAAGGAATAAAGCCTCTTGTCATGATTGACTTTCCCCACTGCAACCAATGGATCATCTCTAAGACTGTGCATCATCAATAAATCTGGAAGGAACTCAACTTTGTGTCCATCTCCAAGGCGAGTGATTTGGTAAACTAAGAGGAGATTGGAGCTAAGGTTTGGAACATAGAGAACATCTTTGAATTCCCCATTGTCCATTTGCACATGTCCTTTTCCTTCAACTTCCATTTTAGTATCATCTCCCACGAAGATGTGCGGTACCTATGACTGCTTCAATGAAGAAAAGTCTCCCTTTGAAGAACCCATTTGATAGGAGGCACTTGAGTCAAGAATCCATTCCGAAGAAGAACTTGTATTTGCCATAAGTGCTTGCCCTATTCCCTTTGAAGAGGTTGGAGTTGAATCCTTGGAAATACCTAGCATTTGAATTTTTTTCTTCTTGAGTAGGTTTTCTAACTCATCAATTCTTTTAGTCTTGCAATGATACTCATCATGATTTGGCTTCTTGCAATATGCACAAATTTTTTTATCCTTCTTTTCATTACTTCCCTTCTTGTTGGAAGAATAATTGCCTTGTTTTGAGGAGGATTGTTGTGTCCCAAATTATGATTTTTGCTTTCACTGCTTCTTCTTTTTGTTGCTAGAAATTTTCCCTCCTTGACTTGATTGGTGCTCATCACTAGCCACCAATGCTTTGGTCTTTGATGTCATGAGAAGTCCCAAATCTATCAAGTGAGATTGTTCAACAATCAACATATCTGCAAATGCATCAAATGTAGGCTTCTGTTAAGAACTTCCCATGGTCAACCTATGAGTATTATAACTTGAAACAAAGGAAGCATACTTTGAAGTTAGCCTCTTCAAGATGTGATGAATCAACTTGTCATCCTTCATGGGATTTCCACAATCTTTAAGTAGTGCCCTATACTCATTCGCTTTGTTGATGTAATCTTGAATTGTGTCAAAGTTCTTTGGATCCAAGAGAAGTAGATCATCCTCAATCTAAAATCCCTTTTCCTCATCCACCTTACCATACAATGATTCAAGTTTGTCCCATGCAGGTTTGGATTCCATGAAATCGACAATTTAGAAGAAGAGATCTCTATGCACACAACTCCTGATAATTCCTAAAGCCTGATTATCTATAATTTTCCAATCAATGAGTTCTTTAGCATTAGTGGGTTTGGGTATTGTACCATCAACATAAAGATTTAGACCTTTTTCCATTAATCTTCTCCATACAATATCTGTCCATGTAGAATAATTGTGTGAAGTTAGAAGTGGACATTTAGGTGAACCCATGATGTAGAAAATGAAAAGAGCACACAAGAGAGACACAAAACACAATACACCCTCTCCTCCTTTTCACTCAATCAAAAGACCCCCCCAAAAAAGATGCTTTTTGTAATGCATGTACAATAGGTCACTTGTCAAAAAGTATAAAGTGGACTTTTGTTTTTGCTTTTTACAATTGCCTTTTGAGGCCCAAATCTGTCACTAAGCATTGTAGCTTAGATGTACAACAATTTTGAAAAGTAATCAAAGCATTACAGTGCTGAAAAAGCCCTAGTTTTGAAAGTGAGATTTTTGTCCACACAACCCATAATCTAACTGCAGATCTAGAAAGTAGATGAAAAATAATGCACTTTCAAAAAAATGAAACTTGAAAAAGTGTCCAAATGAGCTCATATGGAGTGTTTGAAGTTGCAAATGTAGGATTGAATAGGTACAGTCACCAAAAAATACAATTGCTAAAAATACTTGCACCAAAAACAAAAAAGAACACCACCATTAAAAAGTTCAGGAAATTTTATCCAAAATAAAAAAAATTGCACTAGATTTGGAGTCTGAATGACTGAGTTATGGGCTTTCAAAGTCGGGTTGTCAAATCAAAAAATAATATGAAGAGGGGTCTAGATGGAAAACTACAGGCTTAAATTTGACTAGGAATGACAGTCAAACAATCGTCAATTTTAACCTTGTATCTAGCTATCGTCAGCGAAAAATAGCTATCGGGTGACGTGTCAGGCTAACTAGACTGTATAGACAGAACACATGGCACTGTACAGATGCACATGTGTCATACAAAAAAAATTGATAGAGCTCTTGCATGTTGACTTATGTGGTGTTGACATGTCAAAGTAAGTCAGCAAGCTGACATGGAAAAACTCCACATGGTGTAGGTGTAGGACACCATATGGCTGCACACTTGGTAGCTGAGTAGGGCTCCGCTGGCGGGTCCGCATGGTAGTCTATGATAGGGTTCTGACATGGCAGCTTGCTTGTAGTGCCACATGGTGGGACTACATGTGACAATTGGCTAGAGTTTATTTTCCACGTGGAGGGCTGTGAACTCACCGTGTGTCTATTGGTTATCGATGGTGGCTGAGTTTTTGTTTCCAGGCACCAGATTGGAAAGACAGTGGTCAAGGAGCCAGTGACAATGCCGGGGTTTATATTGTCATGATGGTACCAAAAAATATATTTGTGGCTACCAGGATTTCAATAATATCCCACATTCATGGGGAAACTGCTCTATGCACAGTTTAGAATTACGAACCCGATGTTTGTAAATAACAAAGCCAACCGAAAGTTGAAGGTTGGGCAACTAGTGTTGGCAAGGAATGTTATGTTTCGGTGGCCCCTGTGAGCAGTGCTAAGGGAATATTTTTCTTGACCAAAAATATTAAATGCATCTGCCAATCCAAATAGAATATTCTCTGTGTAGGGTGCAAGGCCGAGATTTGACTACCTGGTACTTGTACCAAAAGAAATTCTCTACCGCTTGAAGCGTAATTTTTTTTTGAAATTACAATCCACAAAAAATGCAGAGATAATAAAATTATAGATCCAAAAAATAATTAATTAGATCTGTAAAATGACCATACTCGAGTTGCAAATTAGGACCTCCGAGTGCCGATTTGCAAATTTTTTTTGCCTCACGATTGACTTTGGGCTAGGGTAGCCAAATTTATAGCCAATTTTCACTGAATCAACATTCTGGATGCAATGGCAAGGTCTGTTATGGTTGTAGATGCTCCCAATAACAACGATACTCCAGATTCAGGCTGAGGTGTTGAAGCAAGAAGTGGTCTTGAATGGCTATGTGAAGAGAGATTCTCTAGGCTCTAATACCATGTAAGAATTTGCCTTAGGGAAAAATTCACCCAAGAACTAAGAACTTAAACACAAGCACAACTATAGACTAGAGTATGATCAAAATATCGATATGAATTCAATTCAATATGCATGAAAGTACACTAGGAGTTCCTATATATAAAGGCCTTAAAGATGCATCTAGAATGCCTAAGAATCAGCTACATGATAAGTCATACAACCAGGCACATGTACCATATATGGGTTATCCTCCGTTAAGCACAGAAGTAGGTACGATGATGAGAGGATAAGCCTATAAGGGTGTAACACACAAATTTATGTTGTAGACAACATGTGCTAAAAAGGGAGTGCAAATAATTGTGTTGTCTACATGACAACTTAGTGAATGATGCAAACTCTAGTGTTGTAGACACCATGTGCTAAATTAGAGTTGCGTACTTCTGTGTTGTCAACATGACAACTCATAAAGGTATGCAAACTCCTAAGTGTCTCATAAAATAAAATAATAAAATAATGCATTAACCTAAGTAAACTTAAGTAAGTGTAAATAGTAAATTCGTATTTACACCAACAAATAGTTTAATTATTATGAACTAATCTAATTATACAAGTGTAACTTGATTTTTTTATTAACTATTCTAAATATAAAAGTTTAGCTAAATGTATAATTTATATCATTATGAACTATTCTCTTGTTCAATGTATGAGCTTAAGTATAATTCCAATATTCCACCATTTGATAGGAAACAAACATAATATAAATTCTTGATGTCCACCCTTATGTTTGAACATGTAAATAAATGGAATTGGTGATGTAAGCTATCAGGAACGATAGGGTTCTATTGGTTGAAGAGGAAGACTTCAACCACTAATCACTATGTTTATCTTGATGTCCATACCCTGTTTACAAGCTCCCATTTTAGCACATACTAAAAAAATTGTGAAATGTTTCCTGTCAACTACCATCACCAATTCAATTTGTTTACAAGTTCAAACAATCACCAATAACATTTACTCAATGCTGCAAACCAACATAACATCGATGCTACCTGGGTTAGGACATGTGCCACTTCAAGTTTATGTGATTTGAAAATGAAATTCCTTGAAACTTGATACACATACATATACATGTACATGTACATCTATATCTATACATACACACACATATGTACACCCACACAAACACATACAAATATGCATATGCATACACATACGCATACACATACACATATGCATACGCATACGCATACACATACGCATACACATACACATACAGATACGCATACAGATACGCATACAGATACACATACAGATACACATACACATACACATACACATACACATACACATACACATACACATACACATACACATACACATACACATACACATATATAATTATGATCCAATTATGGTCTAGTTATGGTCCCAAAAAATAGGTGCAATTGAAGTGCAAAGAAGGCATCGTAAAAAGAAAATTTTAGTCTCCTGAGCCTTACAACACTTGCACTTTGTTCCTTCATCATACACTATAGTTGTTGATTCTACATTACTAACTCAACTGAAGTATCCACACCCATTATTTCCCTACAATATCAAATATTCATTAGTCTTACTATAATAATTAGTTATTAGACTGATTTTTAACAAAATTAATAATTGTATTAACAACCCTTTTCCTATTTGGGCAACACAAAAATTGATGCCCAAGATTTATTTGTGTATTAGAGGTCTTCAATAAACATGGGCCAACAAAACATCGACAATTTGGTACATTCATGAAAGCCATTAACCTTGCAACATCAAAACTACATTTGTTATAAACCATTGATTATAGGAAAGGTGGCTCACAAATTTTATGGTATTCCATTATTACAAGCCATTGAACCGATGTAATGCAGAATAACCAAATGAAATACTAATGCACGACTGGGAGCCATTACTTTGTAGACAAATGATTCTAGGATCATTGGCACACATATTTTATGGGGCTCCAATGTAGTCAGAATAGTAGAAGGAAATGCATGGAAAATTCAGAATAGAAGAAAGAACTTCATAGAAAATTTATTAATCACGTCCAACATATTTCTATTGTATATTCATTCTAAGATGTTTGCAATTGATTTCAAAAGGTTAAAAAGTAAAACATATGTGAAAAAGAACTCAAGGGCCTGCAATGGTGTTTTCACACAATTTTCTTGCAGTTTCAAGCAATTTTCATTTTCAAATCACACAAATAAAGTTTGAAAAAATATAAATTAGGTTTCAAGCAATTTCATTTAAAATCACATTAACTAGAAGTAGCACATGTCCTTCCCCAGGTAGTGTCAATGTTATTTTGGTTTGCAAAATCGAGTCACTCATACATATACATGTACATATGCATATGCATATTTAAAATCACATTAACTTGAAGTAGCACATGTCCTTCCTTAGGTAGTGTCGATGTTATTTTGGTTTGCGAAATCGAGTCACTCATACATATACATATACATATACATATGCATATACATACGCATATGCATATACATATACATATAAATATACATTTACATATGCATACTATAGACAAACCCAAAACAAAATTGTGAAATTGTAGTCCAAAACCTTTCTAATGAGATAATGTGTTATGAGCTCTTCATTAGTGGGATGAAACCTCAATCCAAGAGGGAGGTGTGCATCACCCTTATCAAGACTATAACCAAAGTTAAGAGCCTCCATTATTGAATTCTCTTCCCAATTTTCTCACATAACCACAAGAAAAAAAATGGATTGTTTCAACTATCCTCCACTATATAGGTTAAGACAACCTTGCCCAATTTGGTTGTTGCCTACTTAGCCTTTTATAGAATTTGATATGTGCATTGTGGGGAGATGTTGTATTGAATTCTTATATGGGTGTTAGGAGAAGTGATAAAATAGGACAAGATGGGATGTGTGGAGAGACACATATCATAGGGGTAAAAGCACAAACCTGCGTCACCTTTTATAAAGGAGAAGTGATATCAGAATTTAAAGTCTTCAACTTTAACGACATAAAAGTGGCATTTGTGCTTGGAATTTGAAGATGACATAAACTAATGAAATGTGTAAAATTAGATGAAGTTTATGTCTGTAATTTTTTAAAAAAAAAATTGAGTGAAAATTTTATCTATTTTTTATTTTTGAAGTCTATTTTTTAATTTTTTAAAAATGTTGAAAATATTGAGTTTTTTTCCCATCAAACAAATATATGCAAATGTTCATATTTTGGTCTGATTTTGGAATATGTTAGAATTGACATGTATACCTAGTGCACCAAAAAAGAAAAATTGAAATTTGGCCAATATTTTTCAAGTTATAACTGGTCAAAGTTAAAGTTATCAGAAATTGACAATTTTTTTTTTCTCCTGTCAAACTTTTTCCATCAAATCTACATTTTTTTTTAAAACAAATTACATATTCTTGAAGAAGACTCTCTCCTCTAGTGCAACATTTAAAAATAATAATTTTTGAACATGATTTACTATTTTTTTAAAATTTTTGAATAGATATCTTCCTGAATCTTAAAATACCTACTTGTACTATTTTCAAATTATAACATATTATCCATAATAAAAAATAAAATAAAATTATATGATCATAATCTTGACTCCGACACCTACAAAACTATATTTTTAGTTTTTTTTAAAAACTTCAATTTAGTAAGTCGAATTGGCCTTCAAAGTGAGAAGTTTGCAAAAGTTCTTATTTTTGCTTGTGTGGCTGCCACCTAGGTTGCCACATAGGTAGTTCCAGCTAAAAATTTTTCAGCCATAACTGGTCCAACTGAAAGGGTTTTGACTGAAACCCCCAAGCTTATAAAATTATTGTCAATCAATTTTTGGCTATTTTTATGATATTTTGAGTCATTTGAAACATGGGAATTACGGCTGGAACCATTTCGGCTAGAAGTGTTTCGATCGTAACTTTGCATGCCATGTCGACAGGGAAACCTGCCACGTATGTACGGTCAGAACTTGTTCGGTCGTAATCATTACGACCGGAATAATTTCAGCCGTAACCCCTCCAAATATCACAAATGGTGACACAGGTTTGTGCTTTCACCCATAGATGAATATGAATGAATCCTATTGCCAATCTAAAATAGATTCCCATAGCTTGGTGTGTACATGTGTAAGAAAAGCATCACCATAAACATGCTTGCTTGGTGTCAAAAGAGTATGTGTATATATTATTATCATTACAGGAGGGGGTGGGGAGGTTCTATTTTTTTGGGGGTGGGGGGCAGGGGGGAGCTATTAAAATATTGTGCTATGATATATCTTAAAGCCTAATAGAGAGAATGCACACGTTTGTGGCTATGTGTGTTGTAAGTAATGGTAGAAAGTAAGTAAATGCAAAATTAGGTTACATGGGAATATAAATGAGTTTGTGGGGTTGTAGCTAAGATCAATAAAGGATTATTTGGATTGGTTGTTGTATGTAAAGAGGAGAGAGCGGAGAGCCTGTAGTCAAAACACTACATCAAATCTGTGTATACTAAGGAATTACATTGTTTAGTGCTTGGTCATTTATGACTATTTATATTATTTCCCCCTTGGAAAAACACCAACTATTTTTCATCAAATCCCACCTAGCTTTATAACTCAAAACCCCACAAACCAGAATTAAAAATCACATAATCAGAGTAAACGCACAGATGTACTAAATGAATATAAGAATGCCACGGGAACAAGCATGTTGTATAGTTGGGCTAGGGGGTTTCATTTGCTTTACAACTTAGTGCTGAAGGAAGTCACCCCAAAATGATTGGTGCAACAAATTGTGCAACTCAAATGTGACAAGGGTTACAATGTTCTTAGGACCTGATTGATCTAGTGTTTTTATACAGTTTTTTCTATTCTAAGCAATTTCATTTTCAAATAAAATTAGGTTTCAAGGTAAGACATTTCATTTTTGAATCACATAAATCAGGTTTCAAAAAATTTCATTTTCAAATCACATAAATCATGTTTCAAGCAATTTCATTTTCAAACTACATAAACTTGAAGCAATATACATCCTTACCTAGGTAGTGTCATTAGTGGGTTTCCAACATTCAGTGGTACTCACATTTTTGTGCTCGAACGAGAATCCTAACTTTTACATGCGGTCTCACGTGAAAATGATTTGGCGGTTCCTTGATGTAGATTCCCTAAATTTGCACTCGTTATTTTGAATTTAAGCCCTTATTTTAATTTTGATTCCTTTGTTTCTATTTTATAAATTTATTTAAGCTTGATCTCCTTAATTTGGCTTTGTGACATTGTTGAAGCTTTATGCTTCTATTCATCACTAGTGAACTTATTGCATACCTAAACCAATATGAGGCAATGTTCTTCAACATGCTACATTGGTGGAATACATTATTTTAATATTTCATGTAATCACCTTATTTTTCCCATGTTGATAACAACATTATTATCCTTTGATTTCATTTCTATCCCATATTTTATCATTCTTAACACTCAAGAAATTTACATGATCATTACACAATGAATTATTCATAATCATTACTTCACTTACATTTACTTTTCATGTACTACTTTTCTAATTTCATTGATTTCTTGTAGCATATGTATAAAACAAATTGTTAGGTAGCACATCAATTTTGCAACACTGTCATTATGAGATCTTTCAAATAGTAATCGGTGCTTGTATACATTTTCTTTGACCCTATTCAAAGAGTATACTTGAAGATAACATATTCACATGATCACATCTTGTAGAGTAAATTATTTATATATACCTCTCAATTCAATATCTTGAGTGTTTGAGATATTTAACTTACATTACAAATGAAGGAAAAATAGGAAAAAAACATCAAATTAATGAAAGAATATGCAATACAACAAAACAAACTCACTATAGGCAAGGCATGTTATAAGTCCCAACTTGTCCCAAATCCATGAAATTGTTCTACTATACAAAACAATTTTTTTAGAACTAGATTATAGTCATTATTTAATATTTTTAATCTCAAGACACATCACATTAGATTTTATTCATTCTCTAGTCACAAAGCTAAACATCGTTATCTCTTTATTCCCTTTCTAAAAATTAAAAAGTGTGTTATTAGAATTTGATTGTTCTATTCTATTATTAATGTCTCAATCTAGGCTAATACATGTTTATGCATGTGCATCTTATTTAATTTATGTAGACTAACAAAAAAAATGAAAAATGCCATTATGATAGAGGAGAATAATGGTGACAGATAATCAAATTTATTTTATTTTTCTATAGTCAAAATGAAATAATTAAAAAATTATATGCTTACATCACTTTAATAATACTTTTTACAACTATTTCCAATACAATAATAGATAAAATTACTTCTGATATTTAGAAAGAAAAAGATAAAAACATGCATTAGAAAAATTTATCCAAACTATTTTAATTCTAATATCTCTTCATTCATTTACATTAATACGTAAACATCATTAGATGCTCCGTAAGAGTCCTATATATTTATAATTCATCTATAAATCCAAAAACATAATCACCTGACATTAGGCTATAAAACAAATTTTAATTTTAATTTGATTCCTACCTTGACCATCCGAGCATAATAAAAATAATAACAATTCAAAACTTTTCAAAAAAAGAAATACCACCAACTCACACATTTAAATTCCACAAGAAAAGATTTAATATATCTTCTTTTCATGATCCACCAATCCACTTCCATCCCAAAGAGCATACAAAACAATTTAATGGTCTTTCAATGACCATGAAAGCCGTCAGGAAATCTGACTACACACCCTCATAACCAATAAACAAAACGCAATTGACAATTCTTTTCCAATGTCCATCACTTTCTACATTAAAGCAGTGGAGAACACACTTCGAATTCTCCCACGAGTAGGCGAAAAAACATTGACTGAGGGCTGATTTTTAATCTCAAGACACATCACATTAGATTTTATTCATTCTCTAGTCACAAAGATAAACATCGTTATCTCCTTATTCCCTTTCTAAAAATTAAAAAGTGTGTTATAGAATTTGACTATTCTAATTCTATTATTAATGTCTCAATCTAGGCTAATACGTGTTTATGCATGTGCATCTTATTTAATTTATGTAGATTAAAAAAAAATAAAAAAATGAAAAAATGCCATTATGATAGAAGATAATAATAGTGATAGGTAATCAAATTTATTTTATTTTCTATAGTCAAAATGAAATAATTAAAAGATTATATGCTTACATCACTTTAATAATACTTTTCGCAACTATTTCCAATACAAATGATAGATAAAATTACTTCTGATATTTAGAAAGAGAAAGGAAAAAACATGCATTAGAAAAATTTATCCAAACTATTTTAATTATAATATCTTTTCATTCATTTACATTAATACGTACACATCATTAGATGCTCCCTAAGAGTCCTATATATTTATAATTCATCTATAAATCCAAAAACAAAATCCTTTGACATTATACTATAAAACAAAATTTAATTTTAATTTGATTCCTACCTTGACCATCCGAACATAATAAAAATAAAAATAATAATAATTCAAAACTTTTTGAAATAATAAATACCACCAACTCAAACATTTTAAATTCCACTTGAAAAGATTTAAGGGCCCGTTTCGTTGCGAGCATAGGAATAGAAAATTAGAATGCGTATGTGGAATAGGAATGGAAAAGAGCAATCTCATTCTTGTTTGGTTTGTCTAGTATTTGACTGGGAATATGTTACTCTTCTGTTTGGTTGAGAGAAATTGGAATTGGAATACAATTAAGTTTCTATTTTAATATATTTTATTTGTTTTAATATATTATTATAATTGGTTAATTATTTTAACTTATTGTAAAGAAAAAATATTTTTTATTCTATTTTATTCAATGAAATTAATTTATTTCGACCTTTTTTTAAATGAATGAATTTGGTTAATTATTTCAACTTATTAGTAAAATAAAATAAAATTTAATTCTATTTTATCCAATGCAATTAATAAGAAATTAATTTATACTGACATTTTTTAAATGAATGGATTTGGTTAATTATTTCAACTTATTGTAAAGAAAACAATCTTTTAATTGTATTTTATTCAATTAAATTAATAAGAAATTAATTTATTTCGACATTTTTTAAATGAATGGATTTGGTTAATTATTTCAACTTATTGTAAAGAAAATTATTTTTTAAATTCTATTTTATTCAATGAAATGAATAAGAAATTAATTTATTTTGAAATTTTTCTAATAAATGAATCTGGTTAATTATTTCAACTTATTAGTAAAGAAAATTATTTTTTTAAATCTATGTTATCTAATAATTTATTTCAACATTTTTTACATGAATGGATATAAATAAATAAAAATGTCATACGCAATAATATACTATTCAAATTAGTAAAATTTACTATCATTTATATACAAAATCAAAAAAGATTTATAGTCTCCATGATCATAATTGTTATAAATGAAATAAAAAAAAGATCGTCTCCATGATCATAATTGTTATAAACAAAATAAAAAAAGATTTAGTCTCCATAATCGTAATTCTTCTTTACAACAAAATGGTCTAAGTCTCCATGATCATAATTGTTATAAATGAAATTAATAAAGATTTAGTCTCCATGATCATAATTGTTCTTTACAACAAAATAGTCATATCATTAGTAAAATAAGAAGACATTAGGGTTTGGAGGCGGAAGAATAAAAACTATGAATGTAAAAGCTCCATTTGGTTTGGAGTTAGCAACGACAGCAAATATAAACAAATTTACCTTTGCCGTTATCGAATTCCTGCATGCAAGCCTATGTTACTAGAAACGAGAAACGAGAAACCTAACCGCAACGTAAACGTGACGAGAAATCGAAATTTGAAAGGTTGAGTAAAAAAAACGTTTTATATATATATATATAACCAAACTAATTTATTTCTTAGAAATTAATTCTTAATTCTATCTTAAATTGTATTAATAAATTACTAATTCAATTGCACAAAAAAACTAATAGTTGACTGTTACTGAAGTAATTCTCTAGATTTTATAAAATCTTAAAACTTTTAAAAAGAAAATTGATTAATAACACTCCATGTTTCTAAATATTAACAAAATTAAAACTACTACTTAGTTAACAAGACTGAAACACAAACTAAAACAATACTAAAACAAAAACTAATTTAACAAAACGAAAACTACTACTTCACGACCTGTTAAATATATTAATAGTTTTTAATTTATAACATTATTTTCAAGAGCACATAAATTATTAATAGTTTTTAAATTTATAACCTTATTTTCATACAGAAACGGCCGTTGTGTGACGGGAAACCCATTTCGCACGTCGCAACGTGAAATGGGGCTTCCCCGTCACGTTTCTGGCAACTATGATGCAAGCTCACGAATCCCCGTCACAATCACTGTGGAGCTCGAGAATCCCCATCACAATTGTTGTGGAGCAAACAAGCTATGGAGCAAACAAACTGTGGAACCTGAGAATCACTGAAAACCAAGCAAAAACATAAAAAACAAACTGTGAACCGTGGAGCCCGTGAAGCGCGGCGGAGGCAGATGAAATCCCACGAAAAAGCTTTTTTATGCCCTTATGTGGTCACCCACAGACCCAAAAATCTCATCAATTTGGCATAATAGGATTGAGAATAGGAATGGCCTATTCTAATAACGAGTTTTTTTTAGCATAGACATATGCTCATTTTAGGGGTCAAATTGGAATGCGACACCCCATTCCCTATTCCAATTTGATCAACCAAACGGAGAAAACCAAACATATTTCGGAATGTCTATTCCTATACCCACAACCAAACGGGCCCTAATATATCTCCTTTTCATGATCCACCAACCCAATTCCATCCAAAGACCAAACAAAACAATTTAACGGTCTTTCAATGCCCATCAAACTCGTCACGAAGTCTGAGTAAACACCTTCGTAACAAAACGCAATTGACAATTCTTTTCCAATGTCTATCACTTTCTACATTAAAGCAGTGGAAAAACACACCTCAAATTCTCCCACGAGTAGGCGAAAAAAATTGACTGAGGGCCGATCTTATCTCACTTCAGAAATCGTGTGGAGATCATATGGCTCACATGATTTACTTTCTTGTTCAGAAAAATTCTATATATAGAGCTTCAGTAGAAGATGAAGCAAACATCACTGAGAGTCTTTCAATCTTTCTTTCCTTTAGAGCCCTGTTTTCCTCAAAGATTTCCATAGTTTTTTTTTGGTCCGCAATGGCAATGAGATCTGAAAGAGTTTTTCAATTATGCTTTGTATGGCTTCTAGTGTCTTCCATCATTCTAAAACCTGTAGATTGCCATGGAAGGAAGATGAGGCTTCCAAAGCCTTGCAAGAATTTTGTGTTATATTTCCATGATATAATCTACAATGGCAAGAATGCACACAATGCAACATCTACACTTGTTGCAGCCCCTGAAGGAGCCAATCTCACCATTATGACTGGCAACAACCATTTTGGGAATCTTGCTGTGTTTGATGATCCAATCACTCTTGACAACAATCTTCACTCTCCTCCAGTGGGAAGAGCTCAGGGGTTCTACTTCTATGACATGAAGAACACCTTCAGTGCTTGGCTGGGGTTCACATTTGTGCTGAATTCAACAGATCACAAGGGCACCATCACCTTCAATGGGGCAGATCCCATCTTGAGTAAGTATAGAGATATATCTGTTGTGGGTGGAACAGGGGATTTCTTGATGGCCAGAGGAATTGCCACCATTTCTACTGATGCATACGAGGGAGAAGTTTATTTTAGGCTTAGGGTCAATATCACACTTTATGAGTGTTACTGAGTAAATGGATTTCCTTCTTATTCCGAAGTTCAATGTCTAGGGCAGGGAATAAGAGAATTTGAAGATGGATTTGAACCATGGAGCCCTCAATGAAGTGCACTTAATAGAGTTTGTAGTTTTGCCCTCTAGGCTATAATGTTTTCGAAAGGCTTTATGAAAGCCTTATTATATGGTGTATGGAGTATCATTTCAAATAATTGAAGCAATTATATTTTATTATTTGGTATTGTAAGTTGTATTAATTATAAGCTATTTTCAAGATGATTGAAGTCACTTATTCTAATTCTTTTTATATTTATCATATTTGTCTCTGTTTTTTCATTAGCATTTAGCTTAATATTTCTATTTGTCTAAAAAAAAGTCATTTGAAAAAGGTTTAATCACATTCTATCATAAAGATTAATGAAAAATGTGTAGTTTAGAGGGTTTTGCTTTCTTCATTATGTAATTATGATTTAAAAAAAGGTTTAATCACATTCTATTGTAAAGATTTATGAGAAATGTGTAGTTTAGAGGGTTTTGCTTTCTTCATTATGTAATTATGATTTTATAAGACTTTTAAAAAGTTATATTATATTCTATGAATTATTTAAATGTTATTATGATTTGATATATTAGTTGTATTGTAATTTATATTATTTATCTTATTTTAGTTGACATATGTGTAACTTGATTTTGTAAATATTTAGTAAAATATTTTTATTTGTTTAAAATTGGTCAATTCATTTGAAAGCACTTTATCACATCTCTCTTAATTTTCTCACCATATAATTAATTACAAATAAATTAGTTTAGATAAAGGAGTTGGAATTCATAACTATCAAACATATGTTTATATATGTGAAAGTTAAATTTAAGTGAACAATAGTTGCTGAAAAGGTATTTCAACTTAGTTCTAGAATTTAGGATTATTTGTGATCAAGATATCTAATCCTAAAAATTAAATATATATATTACTATAGTTTATTTCACCCATATGGATATGATCTCTACAAATGCAAGCTTAATCATTTATAAAATCTCAATTTGATATGATCTACTTTAATTTGCTTTTCCTTAAAATATAAAATATAAATTTCTACAAGGATCACAATGTTTCCAAACACCTTTGGGGAACCTATCAAATCACCCATTTCATGTTCTTATATAGTTCAACCCCCTAGGACTAGATTTATGAATTTGAACAAAAACCATATTATAATCTATGAGTTATCATTTGAAATAATTGAATATTATTATGATTTGATGTATTACTTGTATTGTAATTTATATTATTTTAGTTGTCATATATTTAGGTGGATTTTGTAAATATTTCGCAAAATATTTTTATTTGTCCAAAATCAATCAACCCATTTGAAAGCATTTTATCACACCCTACTTAATTTTGTCACTATACAATTATTACAAATTAATTAGTTTAGATAAAAGAGTTAGAATTCATAACTATCAAAATTATGTTTATATACATATATACATATATATATATATATACATATATATATATATATATATGTATATATATATACATATATACATATATATATATATACACATATATGTATATATATGTATATATGTATATATGTATATATATATATATATGTATATATATATACATATATATATATATATACATATATACATATATACATATATATACACATATACATATATATACATATATACATATATATATATACATATATATATATATATATGTATATAGATATATATATATATATTTGAAATATATATATACATATATATATATATATATATATGTATATACCTATATATATGTATATACCTATATATATATACATATGCATACATATATATATACATACATACATACATATATATACATATATATACACACACACACACACACACACACACACACACACACACACACACACACATATATATATACATACATACATATATATACATACATACATATATATATATACACACATACATACATATATATATGTATGTGTATATATATATATATATATATTTCAAATACAAAATTGAAAATAAAATTTAAGTGAACAATAGTTGGTGAAAAAATATTGCAATAAATGTCAAAAATTAATTAAACTTAGTTCTATAATTTTAGGGTTATTTATGATCAAGATATCTAATCCAAAAAATTAAATATATATGTTGCTATAGTTTATTTCATTCGTATGGATGGATCTCTACAAGTGCAAGCTTAACAATTTATACAATCTCAATTTCATAGAATATGACCTACTTTTATTTGTTTTCCTTATATAAAATATAAATGTCTACAATGATCACAACGTTTCTAAACACCTTTGGAGAAACTATTGAATCACCAATTTCATGTTCTCGTAGTTCAACCCCTTAGAAGGACTAGATTTATGAATTTGAACAAAATGCTCAAAGACTATCTAGACAAACACCCAAAGTTCTTAAAATGATTTTCCAAAAAGATAATGCTAATTTATAGTTTTTTTTTTTTTCCAATTCCAACATAATTTACATGATTTAAAATGTGTTATCTATTCCTAAACTAAAAGCAATATCTTCTCATTCCCTATTTTTCATAAGTTAAGATATAAAAAATTAAAAAAATTAGTTATTTGATGTTTACCTATGTAGTTGTCCCAAATATTGAAACATTTTCTAGGTCTTAGAGTTAACGAAGAGGAAGAAGCTATTGTAGGATTTGATCAATGCAAATCCACAAAGCCCTCAAACACCAGCATGTAAATAACCTATCATAGAAGAAAAAGATGAGAGGAGACAAGGGTTTTGCTCTGAAAATTATGCAAATGTATTCTCAGAAATGAAAGAGATGAAAAATAATTACAAAGATCAAACCTTATAAAAGGAGATTGAAACCCAAAAGTGTAACCTAAAAAGTTACAAAAGGTAATCTAAAAGGGAAAAGCTAGTTAATAATTACTAATTAGTTATTAAATAGAGATACAAAAGGTGCATAAAGTAAAATCTTAAGAAGGGAATAAACCAAATTTAATGAATTAAATTAAATTAACGCTTTACTCTAACACCCCCTTTAAGATGAGCAACAATGCAGCTACAAACAATGTAGAAAGAGTAAGAAAACTTCAATGCAATGCTAAAAGAAAACTTGGGTCCCAACAACAAGGCCTGATGAGGTACCCAATCACAACTAAATCTCTATGAAACAAAGAAATAGAGAAAACCTAGTGGGAAAAACTCTACTCCAAAAAGAGATAGCGATAAAAAGAAGGAAGGACTCATCACTGAGACCCCCCAAGGACAACTTCCTTCACCCCAAGCATAGAACACAGCTGAAGATACCATTAGGATGCAAAAGGTTTAGTGAAGATCTCTGCAACCTGCTTAGCAATAGGAATGTACTCCAAGCCCAAGGTGCCATCCTGAATGAGATGCCTGATGAAGTGCATGTGAAGCTCGATGTGCTTGGTCCTCTGATGCTCAACTAGGTTGCATGAAATGTGTATAGAACTCTAATTGTCACACCAAAGAAAGGTGGGACTATTAGGAGAAAATCCAAACTCTGTCATTAACTGTCGAAGCTACAAAACCTCTTGATTAGCCAATACAACTGCCCTGTATTATGCCTCTGTAAATGATAATGTGTGGGCATGTCACTTCTTGCAAGACCATGTGATAGGACCAGAACCAAGACAAAATACAAAACCAGAAGTAGACTTGCGATCATCAATATCACCAGCCCAATTTGAATCTATGAAACCAACAATGTGAGGACCTCCTGATGTGTAGTGAATGCCATAACATGTTGTACCTCTAATATACCTTAAGATACATTTGGATGCTTTCCAATGACTCTCATGAGGGTCATGGGAGAATCGAGAGACAAGTCCAACTACAAAGGAAATATTAAGACGTGTGTGTCAGGTACAACAAACTACCCACAAGCTATTTGTATAGAGTGGAATCCACTATAGTAGTAGAGAAAGTGGTAGTTAAAACAACACCTGACTGAAAAGAACTAGGGGCAAGCTTGCAATCAAGCATGCCAAATCTCTAAAGCATATCAAGAACATACTTCTGTTGGAGTATGGCTATCCCATCTAAAGACTAAACAACATGTAGGCCCAAAAAATAGTGTATAAGTCCAAGATCTATCATCTCAAACTACTCTCTCAATGCTTGTTGAACACCCTATATCATGGAGATTGAGCTTCTTGTGATGATGAGGTCATCAACATAAAGCACAAGTATCAATAAGTCAGCCCCATGATGCTAAATGTAAGCTGTAGGGTTAGAATGATATCAAGTGAACTATGAAGCAAGCAGGAAGGAATCCATCTTCTCATACTAAGCCCTAGGGGCCTATTTCGAACCATATAAAGACGTCCAAAGTTGGCATACCAATGAAGAGTCCTACACAAAACCATGAGGTTGCTCCATATATATCTCCTCATGAAGGTCTTCATGCAGAAAAGCACTCTTCATGTCCATCTAAAAAATTGTCCATCCCTGTGAAGCTATTAGAGAGAGTACAAGGCAAATAGAATTCATCTAGGAAACAAGAGCAAAGGTCTCAATGTAATCAATACCCTCAACCTATGAAAAACTCTTTGCAACAAGACGTGCCTTGTACTTATCAATAGAACCATCTACAACATATTTGGTATAGTACACCCAATGACATCGAACTAACTTTCTTGCTTTTGGAAGAGGACAAAGATCCCATGTGTGGTTCTTCATCAAAGAAGAGTACTCCTCATCCATAGCCCTATCCCACACTAAGTGTCCTATCACTTGTGAAAAACTCTAAGGATCATCTGAAATGACATGACTCAAAAGGCCACTACCCGCAGTTTAAGAATGAGTGCGATGAGCATCTATAAGATCACTTGCCAAAGGTCCATCTACATCAATAGTATCACAAGCCCACTTTGGCACTTGTAGAACATCTGGTGGAGGTGGTGAAGGGGGATCAATATCAATATCTTTTTTAGAGGATGCATAATCTTGTAGAGGAGTAGAGGAAGTATTGGGTAGTGAGAAAGAAGCTAAAGATGAAGGATCCATTAGAGGATAACGCTCATCAAACTGAACATCTCACCAAAACAAGAAATCTCTGGAATCAAGATCAAACAACCTATACACCTTCAAATCCTCATAGTAGCCAACAAAAATGAGTGGCTGACTCTTCTTCTCCATGGCTTTCCACTGAGCATCTGGAATAAATGCACAAGCCTCACTACCAAAAATGTAGAAAGTAGAAACATTGGGTTTGATATGAGTCCAAGCCTCCTTAGGAGTCAAGTGTCACAATTCCTTGTGAGGCATCTGATTCTAAATATAGTTAGCATAATTAATAGCCTTAGCCCAAGATGAAGAACTCATAGCATGAGACTGTATCATACAATTGGCCACCTCCCATAATGTGGACTATGCTTTCTCTCTGCAACCCCATTCTACTAAGGTGTATGGGGAACAAAGAACTGATGTTGTAAACCATGCTCAATGCAAAAATATTTGAAAGACTAATTCACATATTCACCCCATTGTTAGTGTGTATATGCCTAATTGAAAGACCAGACTGCTTCTCCACAAATGTTTTAAAGATTCAAAATGAATTAGAGACATCAGACTTGTACTTAAAAAGTACACCCATGTGCATCTAGAGAAGTCATCAATGAAGGTGAGCACATATTAAGCACCTAAAAAAGATGGAGTGGGAAATGCCATAAGATCACTATGTATCAAATCCAATGGTGCCTTAGCACATGCTGATCTACCTACTGAAAAGGATCTCTGTGCTGTTTGCCAAGTGCACAACCTTGCCACACATTGTCAGTACAAGAGACCTAAGGTAACCCAATCACTAGCTCCTATGTACTCATCTACTGTAGATATCTATAGTTTACATGGCCAAAATGCCCATGCCAAAGCTTGCTCACTGTGTTTGCATGAGCAATGAGAGAAACACCTATAGAATCAGAGCTCTCAAAGTCATCAAACTGATATAAGTGACACTGAAGATCAACACTCCCTATAGAAATAACCAAGTCAGGATCATGGAAGTCTCGAATAGCCACATCATGTGGTGAGAAATTAACTATCTTTCCAGAGCCTAAATGAAAAATTTGAAAGACTGACAGGAGGTTCATAGAAATGGTTGGAACCAAGAGAACACCCTGTAGTGAATAACCTTCTAAAGAGATAGTTCTTGAACTTGTGACTGAAAGTTGAGAAGAATCACCAACTGTAGTATATGTAGTAACACTTTGAGCAAGTGAGGTAACCAAATCAGGTGAGTATGTCATATGATGGGAAGCTTTGGAATCAAGAATCTAAGAAGCTATAGAAGATAGTGCTCGTGTAGAAAGAGCATGTCATTTCCCTATAGGTGGAGGTGGAGGCTTTGAAGAAGCAATACTAAAATGTTGCTTGGTCTCCTCTAATACCTCAAGACATTTCCAACACCTAGAAACTAGATGTCCTTCCTTGCCACAAAAACTACAAGGTTCACCTAAGTACTTCTTAGTCTTGGAGGAAGACTTACCAACCTTCGAAGTATTACCCTTTTGAGAGGGCTTCCAAGCATTTAATTTAGGAGAAGGCTTGGAGGAACTCTCATTGCCTATTGAATCTGCCTTATGCTTTGATTTCTACTTCTACTTTCCTATAGATGTCTGAGCTACCAATGTCTTCATCTTAGAACTAGTCATAGTATCCAACTATGTAAGCTTTGACTGCTCTCTAGCCAAGTGATCACAAAAGGCCTCAAAAGTAGGCATAAAAAATCTATTCCCCAAAGCATCTTTGGTGGAATAGAATGTAGAAGCAAATATTTGAAAATTCCCTCGAACCTTAGAGAGAATAAAATAGATGTACTTAGCATTAGTCTTTATCTTTCCACAATCCTGCAACACAGATCTCTATTGATTAAACTTCATCAAGAAGTCATCAATAGCTAGAAAGGAATTTGGCACAAGTGAGGTAAGCTCTACCTTTATCTGAAGTGCCCTAAACTCATTCACAATACCAAACAAGCCATAAAACTTGGTCCACATTGCTAGAGGAGTATTGCACCCATCTAGATGAAACTATAGACTATCTGATACCTATAATGCAATCAATCCAATTTTCTCATCCATTTTGTTTCGATGTTGCATGCTCTCATAAGGCCTCTAAAAAATAGGTTGCATGACATCTAAACATGACCACAACCCTTTTGACCAGAGAAGTTGAGTCATCAAGGTCTTTCAAGTGTGGTAATTGTGAGGGGTTAGAAGTTCTAGAGAAGAAGTGGTCTCAACCATTGTTTTAGAAAGGGTTTTTCAAGTTTTTTGATATAGTAATATAATACAAAAAATATATAAAAATTCCCCCATAATGCAATAAATTGAACCCCAGCTTACAAATAGATTGCATAAATGAGAGAAGAGCTAAAAAGATTCAGATATGAATCATTAACACTTGGTATAAAATACGGTGAAATAACAGAGAATCTAGAAAGTGCTCGAGAAGAACTTTTTGACACTTTTTTCATAATGAAAACCAGAGCTATAATGAAGAATTTATGCCCCACAAAAGATAGAAGTCATAATAGACTTCAAGCACCAAAATAGGTATCAATCTAGAAAAAAATCCCAAAAATTCCATCTCCATCATCTCTATCTTGGAACTAGCTTTTCGATGCTTATTTTGGATCAAGAAGAGACCATTGTATGCTCAAGATATTGCAAAAAAACCAACAGGGCCCTCAGAAGCAATACAAAATTATTTTAAAATAATAATAATTTAAAAAATTTAAAAAATTTCATCACTAGTGAGCAGTAGAAAAGTGGTGTTTGGGTGAAGGAGGGTGGTAGAGGTGGAGCGTGACCAAGTTGGGAAGTGTTGTGGCAAAGAAAAGGAGGTTTTTCGGTGGCTAGCGGTGTTGGAGCTACAACAGTCTGCGGGACCACTAGTAGTTACCAGGACCGCTAGCAATTTTAGAGACCCCTAGTTGGCTTTTAAACCACAATGGCCCAAAAAATCATTATTTTTGTGATTTTTAAATTTTTTTGCACCTTGGATTGCATGTAGAGGTTGTACGATGCTACTGTGTAAATTTTGTTTTGCTTCCCAGATGAACATTGTCCAAAATGGACAAACTTTATATGGAAACAAGGGTTTTGATGCCTTTTGGATCCAACCGTGATGTCTGTTTGGCCTCAACCTACACTAAAAATTAGTTCCCCCCCCTTTCCACAAAAAAAGTACCCAAAAAACTCCAGATTTATTCTGTCAAACCCTCATTCTCTTTTTTCTCCAAATAACGAACAAGTTACAACAGATCTTACTCTTCTACCATGAAGGATTTGATCAAAACAAATCCACAAAGCCCTTGAACACTTGCATGTAAAAAACTAGTCACAGAAGAAAAAGATGAGAGGAGGAAAGGGTTTTGCTCTAAAAATTATGCAAATGTATTCTCAGAAATGAAAGAGAACTATGTAAACAAAAGATCAATCCTTATAAAAGGAGATTGAAACTTGAAAGGGTAACCTAAAAAGTTACAAAGGGTAACCTAAAAGGGAAAAGCTATTCAATAATTACTAATTAATTATTAAATAGAGATGCATAAGGTGCATAAAGTAAAATCTTAAGAAGGGAATAAAGTGGATTTAATAAATGAAATTAAATTAACGCTTTACTCTAACAACCATGACTAGAAATCTATGTTCTCTATAAAGTAATGTGAAAATGCAACACAATCCTTCTTATTGCAAAGTTGGTGAATTAGTGAGCCATGTGAAAATGTTACAAGGTGTTAAAAGTCACAAAGGCTGTGAGATTACATACACCCTGAAATAGCAACAAGGGAAGAGATCATGAATTTTAGAATCCCAAAAATCTTGAAGGTGTTGAAGTTGATGAAAGATCAACCCTATAGCTCCTAAGAATCACGTGTCATAGAAAGAGAGAAGCAAAAGCTATGGAGGCTGGAATTCCTAGATCCACGAATGAGACATTCTTGATGAGAAAAAAAGAGATTTCTATTATCAAAAGTGAATGAATAAAAAAATTACAAAGAGATCAATCCTTATAAAAGGAGATCAAAACCCTAACAAGTAAAACCTAGGATGCATGATAATAATTAATTATTAGATGCCTAAAGTTTAGCTTAAGCAAACTAGAGTTAATTAGAAAATATCTAATTACTCTAAAACCCCCCCTTAAGATAAACTTAGGGGATAGCTAAAAACCTAGAAACTACTATAGAAAGGAAATTGGGTCCCAACAACAAGGCTTGATGAGGTACCCAAGCACAACTAAATCTTTGAAAAGAGGAGAAATAGAGAAAACCACATGGGAAAAACCCTACTCCAAAAAGAGATGAAAATAATGTTGAAAATAACTAGTGAAGGAATAAAGAAGCCTCCAAACTAGGGAATGTCCTAAAATATAGGAACACAAGATGATCATGAAGAACACCACTGAAGCATGAAGCTGCAAACACTGTCAAACTGTTGATCTGAAGAACCTCCACTGTATAGAACATGACCAGGTAGAGAAGACTAATTCTAGAGAGCTAATCAATCAAAGATGGAAGGTATCTTCATGGCCTCCAAAACCAAGAATGAAACAATGTCTATATGGTAAATGATCCATCTCACCAAAATGCATAGGTATCCAACCACTGCAATCACCTAGTATATAGGATCAAATACTAAGTACATAACTCACTCCATTGAACCAAGAAAGAAATAGAACCAGCATAATCCCCCATAATGCTGAGAGGTAAGACATGAACACTAAAACTAAATGAACATCTCCTGTAAAAAGAAGAACTAGAAACATCGAGAGTGCAAAAGAAGTACAAACTCCTATAATGGCATGTGCCATCGACACATCATTAGGCTAATTTCATGGAAGGAACACTCACTTGACAAAGGAAGATGGTGAATATGGCCAACATAAAACCCCCCAAGGCACTTTATAATGTACTGCAAATATAAAAAAACACAAAGATGTGCATGATCCCAAAATGCAATAGAGTGACACTTTATCTTAGTGCATTTGCAAAAATACTACGAAAGGATGTCAACAAAGATCAAAAGAGACATAAGGCTGATACAATAGATAGTATAATCCATGAAAAATCATCTGAAACAAAAAAATCAATCCCTCAACTTGAAACAACCAAGATATCCATCAGAATGCAGAAAAGCATAAAATTGAATGGGATGTGCCTAGAGGAAAATCAGGAAAATAAAATGTCTCAAAATATGTCTCCCGAAGTGCAAAATGGAACCTATGACTTTGAATGCATAAATTGGAAACCAAACAACATCAAAAATATAAATAAACTATACCATCACGATGGGCTCGGAACCAGCTTTTCGATGATGTTTCATTTGTGAAAAACAAAGTCTGGATGAGCAAGTTACGACCAAAAAACCATAGATAGGTCAAAAAAGTGCTAGAAAAGCAAAACAAAATCATTGCCTTAGGATCTGTGCCAAAATACATCAAGAAATGTGCCCACCAGTACTAGAAATTACCTTAGGAAGCATGTCAATTTCGTCAAAAATGTCTCAATTTTTGTGTCAAAACCTTAATTTTCATACCATAAATCTTGATTTGCATGCCCAAGAATCTTGATTTGCATGTAAAAAATCACAAAATTACTGCCTCACGAAGCATGCAAAATTCAAATTTTGATAAAAATCTCAATTTTTGAGCAAAAATAAGAAAATCACTGCCTCAAGAAATGTGCAAAATATCAGAAAATTGTCGCCTCAGGAAACGGGCCCAATCTGGAAATAATATTTTTTAATCTCAAATTCTAACTGTGTCCAAATTGGACAAATTTTATATGAAAATAGGGGTCTTTGGGTGCTCTGAGCTCAACAATGATATCCATTTGGGCTCAAAGTGTACTAATTTTTTTTGACCCCCCAGATTCAATGCAAAAAAAAATTTAAAAATTGAAACCCTTTAAACAAAAGGAACAGAGTTGAAAGCCAAGCCAAACTTCTCATAAACAAAACAGGGGCATTGTAACACCCCACCAAGGAATCCAAAAGAAATTAACCTAAAGTTTCACTATGTTTGTCAAACATTTTTTTTTTGAAAGATAATAAACAACATATATTATGTAGCTGAAGCATTAACTCACATGTATAACAACCATCATAAACAGATTACATCTCCTAAGGGTCCCATGATGTTGAATCATAGGTATAAGTTTATTAATATTAAATCCAAAACATAACAAATCCACCATCAAAGAATAACTACAGTTAAAATTCCAATTAAATAATATACAATTACATAAGTTGCCACTTGGCATAACCAAAATGCATAATCATTCACTGTACAAGTCACAGGGTATGAAAAGCTCAAAGAATATATATATATATATATATATATATATATATATATATATATATATATATATATATATATATATATATATATATATATATATATATATATAATTCATAAGATCTAGTATAGTATAACAAGATATAACCATCCTACAGAAATATAAGATAAGATAGAAAGGATCAACTTTACATGTACATCCAACAACGACATCCAACGGTCAAATCTCAATGGTATAAGAAAAATGCACTCCACTCGACCTCATGGAACCTAAATGGCCCATTCCCACTGCATTGAGGAGATAGTCTCAAGTCCTAAATAAATAACAAACCAAAAGTCATAACCAACATCTAGGTCAAGGAAATCCTGATAACAAATTATCTCAAAGGGTACCAAGACACAAGTATCATCTAAACCCAAAGGCAACAAAGACACGTAGGAAATCTACTATGTAAGTGGGCAAGTATCATCACATGAGCCAACTCTAAGTTTACCCTCGCAGCCTCTCTGGACTCTGACCCCCTAGTGTCTCTATGCAACATCAATATCCTTTTATATAGACAAGGCATACTAATGAGTCAACTCTAAGGTTACCCTGGCAGTCTATTAGGACTTCGACTGTAGTGCCTGCCCCTAGTTTACATTTTTCGAGCTACATTTATGATATGATTGCCAAACTCTTTTAGGCCAATTTATGTTTGATGAGTATTATTATTATTTTAGAGATTATCAGAGGATGTTTACACTCAGTTTATTATATGATGAGATTACTTGGTACTCTATATTTCGTGCATGTATGATGATTATTCAAAGGTTTTAGTTATCGATGATGATTAGTTAGATGGCTTATTATTTCATGTGCCTCTTATGGATACTTACCCCATACTGCATGTGTATGGTGTGCGTGTTGTTTTATTTATGTATGGTGTTTCTGATATGGTTAAGGAAGGGAGTCGTAGTCACCTGCTAGTCGGGATCTACACGATGCACCACTTCCTGCCATTGTCTGTTTAGCTTAGAATATTGTGTTTGTACATGCGTGGATTTTATGCAAATTGCAAGTACTAGGTATCGACTTCCCTGAATTGTCAGGATGAGCGTACCCTATCGCACTGTCTCAATGGTAAGAGAGGGGAGATAAAGCTCTTAAGTCCAAATCCTAAACCCTTTAGCCAATTGTCCTAATTAATAATTAGGACAAGTATCTGAGTTAAGTACCCTCCGAATGCATCAAATGATGTAATTTTGTGATTATAACCCTTTTTGTTTGATTTGGTATGTATTTTTCTATAGTGGGTTCTCGTATGTTGCTTTATGAGTCCTTGGTGTATTTTCTATAAATTAAGTCTAATTAAAAAGACTAATTAATGATTTAATTTAATAAGGAATTATTATGATATCTTTATATTTAATTAATTAATTAATTAAATAAAAGAATTAAAGTTGGAAATTAAAGTTCAAGATATATTTAGAACAGGATAATATTTATTTAATTTAATAATAATATATTTGGAGTTCATTTTTAAATAAATGCTAAATATTATTGTTATTTAAATTAATTAAATATGTTATCAATTAAGTTCTAAAATAAATTAAAAAGTTGAAAGATATTAATTTATTAAGAATTCTAGATCGCATGATCTAAACATGAGTTAAATATAAGAATTAAATTAAAAGATTAAATTATAAAAATTAATAATGTTATTTTAATTTCTTAAAAGTGCACATAAGATTTAACGTAATAAATTAATTAAGAATTGAAGTCAAGTGAAATTTTAAATAAAGTTATTTAATAATTCAACTTAATGTGCATGAAAGTTGAATGCAAAAGAATAAGAAAAGATAATAAAAGTTAAATTGGAGTTAACTGAGTTGTGCAAAGAGTCTTCTCGGGTAAACGCACAATTAGTGCCCCGAATTGAGGAGAAATTGCTTATCACAACTTTGGGGGTTCATTTTTTGATATAGACGAATTTGGACAGGAAATTTTGGAGAGACAATTTTTGGAAGCAAATTTCAGAAGGCTGATACGAAGAAAGTCTTCGAGGGGAAGGTTATTGATAGGAGCAAATTCGCATACAGTTCCTGGAGATTGCATAATAGCATCAGGATCAGGTAAGGTCTTGTGTTTTGACTATCCATTAAATATGCAATTATCCCTTCTTGTCTTCTTCGTGTCTGTGGTTTGTAGATCTGAATTCTCTGTGATGAAAGTTTTAACTGTTCAATATTGTGAATTTATTAATTGTTCGTCAATAATTTCTGTATCCATGAAGACTGGATGAATTATGAGAGCCCTTGTTTTCCTGATTTAGAAATTAAGATTTGATTAAGTAAGGGTTTGAGTGTAAAATTGAAAGTTTTTAAATAAATAAAAATATATATAAAATATATATATATATATATATATATATATATATATATATATATATATATATATATATATATATTCCCTTTGGAGGGAATTGTTTTAATATAATTAAACTAAAACTAATTAAAATAAAACTTAATTTGTTTTAAAAAAAAAAAAAATTAAAAAAAAAAAAATATATATATATACAAAAAAAATAATATATGAAAATTATATTGAAAAGTTTGAAGTGGGGCGGGGCCACCACTTCCCACGCCCCACAGCCACGCTGCCGCGGCAGGTGGTACTGCTGCCTGCGGTAGCAGTAACACCTGCGGCCGCAGGGATTGGTAGGCCGGTGGGCCTTTAAACACGCCGTTTTTTATTATAAAAAAAAAACGAAATAAATTTTGAATTACTTTTTAAATTGTTTAAAAAAAAAAAAAAAATGTTTTAATTAATATTATTATATTTTAATTTAAAATTTATTAAATTTTAAATTATATTAGAATTTTATTATTATTTATTAATAATTTTATAAATAAATAAATTATTAATAAATATAATATGAAGTTATTTTTTATGTATGTATCACTAATTAATTTTATTTAAAGCTTGATTTAAATAAAGATTAATTAAAATCGAAAAACTTGTTTAAGCAAGTTTGATATTAGAATACTGTTTTCAATAAATGTAAAGATTATTATAATCAAAGATCAACAAGTATTCTTATTAATTTAAATATTACCCTCAGATTGTTTTAGGACTCTGACTTAAGAACAATTAGGGGTAATTAGGTGTTTCATTTGGATATAGGAACGGGATAATTAGTAAAGGGGAACTATGGGTTCTATCTGTTTAAAACATACGTTCAACTGGAAATGGAAACCTCACATTAACTCAATAGTATTTTATCAATCAAATTGATCTATAAGACTTTTTACTTGAAAATAAACACTGATAACTGAAACCTTATTGTTTAACTCAACTGTATGTTTTCAAATCAAAACCAATTGTGTGACTATGATGTTTTTCTATATATTGTCCATGCTTTGAGTGTTATGGGGTTGGTTTAGCGTTGACCAGTTTAGGTTGTTACCAGAGGCTCGGGGTTGTGAATGTGATGTCATGATGATTTGGTTTCGATCTTTCTTAACCTGACCATGGTAATGTGATGAAGTGCTCTATGACATGTTTGTGTTACTGTTTGTTGTTGCTTTCCAGTTTCCTTGTGTGAAGCTGAGGTGTATATATTTGAGATACCTAACTTAACCATTTCTGAGTCTCGATCAATTATACCTGTATTACTTTTTGGTTGCTCATTAGAGAACCATTGGATTTTGTGACTTATCAGTGATGCCTTCAGTTGCTGATAGAGGACTGTCGTGATTACATGATTACTATTTGATGTTATTTGTTGCTCATGAAGAACTGATATAATTTGTGGATTATCTTTTTTATGATGTTTTTCAGTTGCTCATATAGGACTGAGATGGTTTTATTATGATTCTTTGATTTACGAGTTCATGAGCTAGGGTAGGTTATCTATGTGTAGAGTCGGGAAGTGGCTTGCAATGGGGGTCGGAGCCCTAAGAGGCTGCCTTGAGAAACCTATTGTAAGTCATTTTTAATAAGTGAAAACATTTACACTAAATGAGAGAAAATGAACCTAACAAGATAATTGTATGTTCTCTCCCATGCCATGAGTGCTAGTACAGACTAGGATGGGGTAGAGAGGACGCTTGGTTACGACCTTGCATTCCATAGTATGCCTCGTCAGTACGAGAGGATACTAGTGGCCGCAGGATCAGTAGGGACCCAGGATTCCTAAGGGATTGCTCAGGTAACTTCTACATGACTTTTGCGATGACACTTTCCCGCTTGCATATTAGGTTTCCTACGTGTCTTGTGGTACCTCTGAGATTTAGATGTCGATATTTTTAGGAACCCTTGAGTTAGCATACTTATAGGATTTCCTGGACTTAGAGAGTATTTATGATTATAGGTTTTGTTATCCTATTTGGGACTTGAGACTATCTCCTCAACGCGGTGGGAGTGGACCATTTAGGTTCCACGCGGTCGGGTGGTAGTGCTTTTACTCTTACCATTGAGATCCGTTCCGTGGTCACCGTGGTTGGAGATTTCGTGATTGGCATTTACCTACACTATGTTCTTGGATTAGTATGATGGATGGTTAAATTTTATGATAGATGTTTTATCATTATGGATGTATGGATGTATCATGTATGGTGAATAGTTTCATATATTTTTACTGTACTTTGTATCATGGATTTGAGGATGTTGTATCTTGATCTTTAGATATGTATATTCTTTTAAGCCTTTCATACCCTATGACATGTACAGTGGATGAATGAGCATTCCGAATTAATTTGCCAAGGAGCATTCGGAACAAATGTATATTATGGACATTGGAGTTTCTGATTATTCTTTTATATGTATGTGATAGTTGTTAGACTTAGAATTAATTAAATTTAAACGTGACTCAACGTCTTGGGATCTTTAAGAAATGTAACTTGCAATGTATGTTTGTCGATGATTACATGTTATTGCTTCCGCTACTATTTGTTTGATGTGTATATCATACTTTCTTACTTTTAAAAAAAAAAAATGTTTAGCAAACTTAGTGAAACTTTAGGTTAATTCTTTTGGATCCCTTGGCGGGGCGTTACATCGACCCCCTAGTGACTTTATGTGGCATTGATATCTTGTTAATTCATTTTAAACTCATTTAATAAAATGTTATCACTTATTAAAACAACCTACAATGGGTTACCCAGGTAGCCTCTTTAGGGCTTCAACCTCCATTGCAAGCCACTTCCCAACATGACATACAAATAACCTAACCTAAGCTCAGCAAAAGTAGAAGGTCTCATACAACCATAAACCACACATCAGTTCTTAAACAAGAAACTGGAAAGTACTGAAATGTCACTGATCAAAATCACAAATTTCACCAATACAATCATCCTAACAGGACTGGTCCAAAATCAAGTACACATATACCAACTCATAACATCACATGACATCGCCAAGAACAAATCACAATAATCACCCCAGTCCTAAACAAGCAACTGGAAAGTAATCCAAAGATAATTGATCAAAGACTCAAAGGTTACACCAAAAAAGTTACACCATTCACTTTAGTTCTACACAAGAGAAACTAGAAATCAATAACAACCAATAGATCAAACTCATCATAAAACACACATGACGCATCACCATGGTTGGGTATAAAAGATCATAACCAAAATAATTCATAACATCATCACAAAACAAAACTCTCAAGCCTCTGGTAATACAACCTAATTGCTCAAACACTAAGTCAAAACTCGAAACCCAACATGAAATACCATGCATCATATAAAGTATAGGACGATATAAATTTCATAACTCATTAGGTTTTGAAAACACAAAGGTTTAATTTTTACTTATAGATTTTCAAGTTTCCATTTTTGATCTCAAATATTGCAGATTCGCTAAAGTTCTCGAGTTCGTACGAGTCTCAACAGTCAACAAATCATAAAAATTTATTTAAACATTATTTCATAGTTCAATTCATTATCAAAACACAAGATTCAATAAACATAAACATTACCATTTTTGTCTTTTCAAAGTATAATATTTGATAGTATATTTTTTTTATCAGGGTTTCAATTTCCGTTTCTCTAGTTGCTAGATTCACTAAGGTTTCTAAGTTCACAAGAATCTCATATGATTCAACAATTCATATAAAGTTGTTTTAAAAATTAAAACCCCATTTTCAATTATCAAATTCACTTTCCAATGTGTTTTAATAATAAAATTCTTCAATTTAAATATTAGTAAAACTCACAATATTCAATTAATTTATTAATGATAATAATTATTGATTTATTAATAATTTATATTAATCATTAATAAAATAATTATTACTTTATTAATACAATACCAAATTCATAACATTTATAATATTTAATATTTAATAAAATTATATTTAATAATTATTAATATTGAATATTATAAAGTTAACTATATCAAAATTCCATACATTACAAATATTTAATTAAAAAAACACTTACCAATCATGATATTAAGCCCATAGGTTCGAGGGACGTCGTGGCAGCTCTACTGCTGTAGTAATAGACCTACCATGTACAACCATATTGTTGCCGACATACGTGGAAGAAAGGAGGAAAGGAGGGTGGGGGTGGTGGCCCTTGCCCACCCAAAAATAATTATATATTTTTAATAAAAATTACATGTGCATTAATATATATATATATATATAACTTTTACAATATAAACCTGGTATAGAACCCTAGATCAAATAGTCAAAATCTATAAAAAAAAATTTGGTTTTTTTTTCAAAACCCACATCTTGATTTTAACAAATCCATTACAAATCACCTAGTTTAAATCAAACAAGGGTTTCCAATCTCTATTTGTTACAGACAATTTAGAAATGAAAAAAATAGAATCACAACAAGGGTTTTAGATTCTCAATTCATATACATAGGTTTCTCAAATGAAGAATGATAAAATCACATACAAGGGTTTTAACCCAACTGAAATCCTAAAAGCAATTTTATTCAGACGTAGAGAAGATAGATATTTTCAATGAAAGAACTACTGTACAAAACTCATGAGATCTTACATGAATCTGATGCTAAACAATGAACACACATAACACACAAGAATTTTCTTTTTCATTCGAAAACCCTCTTCTCAAAAATTGGCTCCTCCAAACCTTTGTGTGGAGAAATGAACCCTAATTTCCTGATAAGGAGTTTTTCCCCAAATTAGGGCTTTGATTGTGCAATTACATGAAAAACCCTTTTCCTTTATTATTTTATTATTTTAATTTCATGCACAAGCTTTATGCAATTTAATTAAAATAAACTTTATTAAATCAATTCCTTTCTCTCTCCTATTAAATCATGAGACACTTTTAATATAATATTTATTAATTTAACTAATAATATTATTTAGAGTTTATTATTAAAATAAAACTCTGAAATAAATTATTAATAAATTAAATAAATATAAAACACCAAAATTAGAACTTTAATAAAATCTTTAAATTTAATTCCTTTATTTAATTAATTTCTCAATTAATTAAATATAATTAAATATTAAATTATATTTATAAAATTTCTATTAAATTAAATCAATAAATTATCTTTTAATTTGACTTAATTACAACTGAAAATTACACCAGACCCACAAGACTAAATATGATGACTCAACTAAAGACAAAGAATAAAATCAACTCTAAGGTCAGAATCACAAATTCACATCACTTGAGAAATTCAGATGGATAAACAACTTAGATACTTGTCCTACTTTCTAGGACAATTGGATTAGGTTAGGATTTGGACTCAAAAATTATCTCCCCACTTATACCATTGAGATACTATGATAGGGTACACTCATCCTAGCAATTCAGGGAAGTCGATACCCAGTACATGCAATTTGCATAAAATCCACACATGTACATACTCATATAATCTAAACTAAACTGGCAATGGAAAGGAATGGTACAACTATGACTCCCTCCCTTAACCACATTAGGAACACCAATTATAAAGTAAAACATACAAGTACACCATACACATGCAAGTATGGGGCATGTAACCATAGAACTGTATATAAATCATTCATCTAACTAACATCATGAAATAATTGAAAGTCACTAAATGAACATTTATATCATCATTGAAATAATCCTAAAATAACTAAAATAACTAAATAAGTCATCACATGAAATAATTGAAAGTCACTAAATGAACATATATATCATTATCAAAATAATCTTGAAATAATTTAAATAACTAAATAAGTCATCACATAAATCAATTGAGTATGAAGTGACATATAATCTAATTTGGTAACTAGGTACTGATAATCATAAACATAAACATAAAATAGGCCTAAAATAATCTAACAATACAATTAGAAAAGTCAACTAAAGGTAGGCATTACATTCACTCCCCCTAGACATAGGGTTACTCTTGGAAGCTTATAAGAAAGATGAAACTAAACTAGGGCTAGGCATTACAAGCATGAAGATCTGGAGCTTTGATACCATGTTGAAGTTGATGAAAGATCAACCTGATAGCTTCCAAAAATCTCCAACATGCAAACACTTGTTACAGAAAGAGAGAAGCAAAAGCTATGGAGGCTGAAATTCCCAAATCCATAGATGAGACATTCTTGATGAGGAAAAAAGTGATTTCTATTATCAAAAGCGAATGAATAAAAAAGTTACAAAGAGATCAATCCTTATAAAAGGATATCAAAATCCTAACATATAAAACCTAGGTTGTATGATAATAATTAATTATTAGATGCCTAAAGTTTAACTTAGGCAGACTAGAGTTAATTATTAAATATCTAATTACTCTAATAGAAGGTTCATGAACTAAAGTAAAGTGTGACAAAGATGGAAGAAGTCACATGATTTGTGATCTCCCAACTTTTATATGACTACAAACTGTATGTAAATTTGATAATGCTCACATGAACATGTAAAAAGCTAATGTGAAGGAATAAAGAAATGGAAAATAAGAAAGCAAGAGCTACATTGTTGTAGTTGAAGTCCTTGCCTATTTTTAAAACTAGGTACATTTGAATTACAAGAAGAAGTCACAATAAAATTTGGAAATAGATATTTAAAAAAAAAAAAAGTTATCTCTGTCATAAAGATATATTACATATGTATTAAAAATGTTTGCAACAAGCATATGCTGAAAAATACAATACACATGGTGCAGAATATGATAAGTTTTACAGTTCAACTACTAAGAAATAAGGGTCCAAGTTGACAAGTTCTATAAGAAAACCACATCTTCTATGTTATTTCAACCAAAGTATTGTAAATCTTCTTAAATATATGAGAGAAAGTGGATCAAAATCTCAAGCATTAGTATCTTCATAGCTTCAAAATGTTAAAAAGTAGGGTTATTTCTCAAGCTATGTTTATGCCAATGTTAATTCTAGAATGAATAGAAATTACTCTTAGTTTCTCCATGTGTTGTTAGAGCGTATCTCATCATTCACCACCTTTACAAAATACCCTTTCCCATGTTTCTGTAAAGTGAAACCCTTGCGCACTTTATCATATTAATAATTGAAATAACTAAAAAATAGATGGGTAATTGCATCCAAACAACAATGTGCAATATAGAAAAAATCTATTAGAATGCTTAGAGGATTCCATGATTCATCATTCTCCACATGCTATGACTAATTCTCCTAAATAACCATTTACTTTAATTATTTCCAAAATAATTTCATTATGTTACAAACCATGGATAATACATATAAACAACACGAAATAAACAAAAGTAATAGATGAATTGCATGGTTTAAATTCCATAGAAAATATTAAGATATAAAAAAACATATTTAAAATTTTTTACTATCTACCAAAATAATTATTGACACTGCCAAATGAACTCTACCAATAAAATAATCTAGGATTAGAGGTCCAAAATTTATATCAATGGTCAAAAGTTGATTTTTACATTTTTAAAAATAAAACAAACTTTAAAAAAAAATTAATTTCATGGATATCTAAATTATTTTAATCTCATACTATATAAAGGCTTCTACAAAAACAATAATAGTTATCCATTACACTTTTAACCATATAGCATATTAATATTGAGATATGAGAAAATAAGGAATGAAGTTTTATAAAGAAATTGGCAAAGAGAAAATAAACAGGGTTGTGATGTAATAGTCCTTGTGTATGGTACTAGCTGCAATTCAACAAAAAAAAATCCAAATCTCTTGAAGGCTCTTCGTTAAATACAAGTGATAATTTTTAATGTATTGTAATTTTTTGAAGTATCCTTTGATTTAGTATAGAGAAAATAGTCGATTTTATTTGGTGGAACACATTAAACTTTTCAAATAAAAATGTTTTACATAAAGTAGGAGATAATGTGGGTTTGTGAGCATGGCTACACTGGTCATTCCCAAAAGGGTCATGGAGATCTATAGGATTGCATGCAAAGGATTAGCAACATGATGTTGGACATTATTAGACGCTCAATAAAAGCTAAAGGACACTTTGTAGCCAAAGAAAATGCTAGAAACTAAAGTAGACTCTCTATGGTTTGAACAATCATGTTCTCAACTTTACTAATATATAACTCTCCCAAGCAGTGGCAAGAAGTACTTTGAGGCAAGATTGTCATTTTGATGTCTTGATCATGGATAGTTATTGGCATATGAGAAAATAACCCACATGTCAACTCTACATCTTCCACTTATAGTTGTTCCCAAACACATCTATGAATTTACGAATGACCTAGCATTGTTGCAGAGATGGGCTTTGCCTCTCCCCTATAATGAGTTGTATAAACAATATGACCCTTATAAATATGCCCGCATGTTGAGAGGAGCTACACATAGGTTGTCTATTATAAGAGGATTTCAGAAGGAGCATACATCATCAATAAAGTTATCTCCTCCCCATTTTTATCATGTACTACAACCATTTGTTTGTCAAGGATAGTGCAACTTATTGATTTCATAGAGAAAACTTAGTTAGATAAGTCATACAGATTTGGAGAGGACAAAAAACTAATTTATTTTTATCCCAGATCTATATGAATAAAGGGCCTACTCAATATATCAAATAAGAGAAACTTTGCTAAGTTACATGCTTTGTAATAAGAACAATTTCTACAATGAACAATTGATTTAAAATGACCTGTTTTGTGAACAATTATTCTTAAACATAAAACCATTTAAGAATGAAAGAGGAATTTAGGAAAAATAAATAAATTTAGTGAGATAATATTTTGTGAATTATCCACAAAACATTGATATTATTTTTTTATGAACAATTACAATGATAGATAAATGAATAAAAATAGTTCATGTTATGAATATGGTATATGACTATTTGCTATGGATATGTTTAAGTTGGCATCTTGGAATGATAGAGGATTGGAATCCTTTGACATAAACTATATTGTTAAAAGATTTCTAAGATGGGTGAAAGATGTTAATATCCTGTTATTACAAGAAGTTAAGGCTATTGGCTTTTCATTGGAAATTGCCTTGAGATGCATTTGGAAGGATGCTTCATTTTTTTTCGCTAATCACCAAAAAAGGTAAACGAGGCACCTCTATTTTGGTAGGGCCTAAAATGAAGAAATTTATCTGTCGATGGGGGTGTTCTCCTTACAATCAAATAACATGTGTTTCTTTCAAAGTAAAAGATTTTAAATTTGGTGTGTGTTCTATTTATGCTCCTAATGAATCCATTGATAGGATTAGCCTTTGGAAATGGTGTCCTTCTCTTCCTAACCTTCCATGGATCATGGTTGGAGATTCTAATATGATCTAGAACATGCTCTGGACAAGAGCGGTGGATGTAAATTTGATTGGAAAACTAATGAAGAATATATGTGGAACATGATGATTAATAAACTTAATCTGATTGATCCCTTGGTTGGGCTCAAGACTCATTCTAAAGGCATATGGTTTACTTGGTCAAATTTACAGAAAGGAATAAGAGAATCTTGATAGAGTGTATTATAACAAAGACACCTTTAGTTGTTCCAAACCTCAAGGTGACAATCCGATTCAAGTTGTCGCCTTTTCACTTTTTGATCATCATCCAATCTTGGTGGAAATCTTTAGGATTAGCCACCCTATTCATCAATATAAGAAGCATAACTCTTTTGCTTTGAATAGTTCTCTTCTTGATGATGAGGATGTTTAGGTTGCAGTCTCAATCATAAATTGGTACAACTCCTCTGTTTGGAAACATAAGGACCCTACAAGTAAATGGACTTAAAATCTTCATTCATGGTAGAATCTATTTAAAACAGTGGGCAGGAAGAAAGCTAAAGCTACTAGGTCCTAAGAGTTCAAGTTGGTTTCCTTCCTCCATGAGGCTGAAGTATCTACTCAATCCTATCCCTTTAATGATATAATGGTGGAGTCAGTGGCCAAAGCTAGACACAACCTTAGGAATATTGAAACTAGGAAAGCTCAAGGAGCAAAAATTAGGTCAATGCTTAATTGGTTAAAGTTTGGAGATAAGGGTTCTAAGTTGTTCTTTAAGATCTTGAAATCTAGAGAAACAAAGGATAAGATAGATTGTTTGTGTGAGGAGGGGAATATTATTACAAATCTCGGATATCCTTCTCCAAATATTATAAAACTCTTTTCAGGTTTGGAAGATGTTAATAATTGCATGGAAGGAGCCAGAGAGAATATCTGTTCTATTATTCCTAAATACTCTCTAAGGTAGATTAAATAACACTAGAATCTCCTATCACTCTGGAGGAAATCAGAGGAGCTATACATAGTATGGCCATAGAGAAAGCCCTGGGGCTAGATGATTTACTAGTAGATTTATTCAAAATAAACATGGAGTGGATCGGCACTGAATTGAAATAGTTATAAGAATTTTCACTTAGTAGAGGCTCTTTAGGACCAGAGATCAATGCCGGTCTCATTAAATTTCTTCCCAAAACTGGGGATAAAACACTTATAAAAAATTGGAGGCCAATTACATTACTCAATATTTCATATAAGATCTTGGCCAAAGTTCTTGCAACAAGGGTGAAGAATATTCTTCCTATGATTATCAATCCTACACAAACTGGATTTGTTAAAGGATGCTATTTATTGGTAAACCTTATAAATTTTTGGGAAACAATGGAGTGGGCTAAATATTCTAGACAAAAAATTGGTATGCTTCTCATTGACTATGAAAAAGAATATGACATAATTGAGTGTGGTTTCATCTTGATGATGCTTGAGGCCTTGGGATTCCCACATCAATTTTGTCATATGGTCTCTAACTTAATGAAATATGCTTTAGCAACTATAGAAGTTAATGGGGATAGATCTAGAACATTCAGTCTATCTAGATCAATCAAGAAAGGATGCCCGTTGGCTCCTTCACTCTTTGTTATTGGTGTAGACTCCTTGCATTTTTTTCTTAGAGATCATGCTCTTTCTCCAAAAATTAGAGGCCCTATTTTATTCAATCAAGAGGAAATAAAAAAAATCCAATTCACTGATGATACTACAATCATTTTTGTTTTTGAGGACTAAAATATGGCTCATCTCATGACTAAGTTGGGTTTTTTTTGCAAAGAATTAGGCAACAAGATATCTATCAGTAAATCTATCCTGTTAGGTTGGGATGAGACTCCTCTAACCTGGTGTATAAAATTTAATATTGGTTGGGGAGGTCCAAATCAAACAGTTAGATATATTGGTATTCCTTTTGTAGTTAATCCTAATATTAATCACATGTAGTGCTGGATAAAGGATAAGGTGACTAAGAAACTTAATAAGTGGAACACCACATATCTAACCATTCTTAGGAGGATTCAAGTCTACTAGAAGATTATGTCTTCATATATTTTGTGTATTTTTTATTTGGTTGGTTATTCAATGTGGGAAAATTATTTTATCTTCAAAGGATTATTAGGAACTTCTTGCGGTGAGATGAGAGAGGAGGTAAATTTTGACATGTAGTTAGATGGGTCTGGTGCACTATGAGTAAGGATAATGGTGGATTGGGTCTTAAAGATCTTAGACTTTAGGGTATTGCCTTAGTAAATGAATAGATTGTAAAAGCCATTAAGGGTGATGAACCATGGAAGATCCTTATCAGAAATAATATATGTAGTGCCTCTCCTACTTGGGAAAAGTACTAGAGAGGACTAGATATACATGATATCCTGGCTCTTCAGGTTAAATTTTCAGTCAAAGGTTCTATAGTCTTTAAATCCTCATGGTAGGGTTGGACTACTACTAAACCCTTGTTCGGTCTTATCCAGAGAATAAAATTACGAAAAAAGTGGTGCGGAAGAGGTTCCATATTGTGGAATCTAAAAAAAGATGGTAAACCTTTGGCTCTTGTGTAGGGATGTTTTTTTAAGAAATGGGCACAAGCTGGCATTTGTAAGTTTTAGGATATCCTTTTGGATGACAAGCTTATTCTATGGGATGATCTTCAGATTAGGTTCAACCTCCCTAATTACCATTGGAGGACATATTGCTCTGTTAAATTGTAAACTGAGAGATCTTTGGCCTCCTTCTATTCTTGTTCCCCTTCTTCTTGTTCTTATAAGCTAAGATGGATTAACTCTACCTTGCTCCTCTTTGTTAAGTCCAAATAGATTTCTTCTTCCCTTACTTCCAACCATTCTATCTTTGATAATCTTAACTCCTATTGGAACCCTACTCTTGATCCCTTGACTAGGAAAAGATACTTGTAGAAGCTTTGGTCTAACCCGACTGAACCTACAATCTCTTGTTTTATTTGGAAACTGTGGTTGCACAAATTGCCTTTCAAGAAATTGAGAAGTGATCCTAACATCTATCTTGTCTGCCAACAGTATGAGTCGGTCCTTCATGTTTTTTTATTTTTCCCTTTTACTAAAGGTGTTTGGGATCTTTTTGGCTTATCTTATGATGGAAAATTTAGCATTCATGATATCCTTTCTGGGAAGATCTACAATAATAAATTGTTCTATTTACTTTGGTCTATTTTATCTTCTCATATTCTCTGGCTATTTTGGAAACTTAGGAATAATGATATTTTTCATGAAAAAACTATATTTCTTACTAAGTCTCAAAAGATACTCATAATATTTGATGTTTTTTTTTATAGGTAACAATAATCTTCAAACTGAAAGAAGTTGATTTCCTGAAGATTGCAAGAGAAGGAAAAGGGACTATGGAACTAAAAGATTTGGCTCATGGCTACACTTCATTAAAAAATATTGAAGAAGTGAACATCCGCCTAGCACAACTAGTGAAGAAGATGAAAGTTGAAGGTAATTGGAAGACAAAGAATTTGATTTCATCATCACCTAGCTCACCTCTCATCCCTTCTCTAGTCAAATATGCCCCTACAAATTTCACTAGCGAGGAGAAGGACTGAATTCTATTTTACTACTATTTTGATATATAGATATAATTGTAGTAACTGATACTTTTCAATATCAATGTATCTCATGTAATAGGATTTTTGGATCTCTTTTTTGTGGGCTAGAGAATGGTTCTATCATTCTCATATTTCTTGGGTTGATAGAAAGTTGATACTATTTTTGATGTACGATTTTGTCTTTCTGATATCCAATAATAATAATAATAATAATTAGCAAGATAATTATTGTGAATTATCACAAAAAAATGATTTTTTTTGAAAAATTACAATGATAGATAAATGAATAGAATAAAATGTTATGAATCTTTAGTAATGAAAGAACAACTATTCTCAAACATGAGATTCTTTAGCAATTAAAGGCATATGAGGACAGATGAGACAATACGTTGTGAAATATTACTAAAAAAATGTATTTTGATCTTTTTCTACTAAAAGATCAATATAAAAGATACATTATAATTTTTATTCTTTAGTTACATATAAATATACAAAGATCAATATAAAATTAAGCATCTAAATCTTACACTAGTCTTTGTTAGTTTGAAACATGGTGATCATATGACTATGTGTTATGGTGTATGTCCTAGAAGTTGGCCAGAATGATTTTCCTCACAAGTTAGAGAAATAAACCTTGAAAAATTTGCAAGTTCAAATAATTAGGCCACATATTAAACCAAAAAATCTAAATATAATATGAACTAACATTAGAAGAAAACAAGAGAGATCTAACAAATTCAAAGACAAAGACGGGAGATATGAAAAGATAATATTATCACTTCAAAAAAGGGAAATCTCTTTATCTATCTTCACCCCTAATTGAGATTGAAACAAAGTAGCCTTACACAAAATGGGTCGAAGAGAAATGGAAGCCTTAGGGCTATTAGAGTTGTCAAGATTAGGATTTCTAGGTCTTGAGGAATAAACAACTTAAGGATTTGTTATGATTAAAGTGGAGACATTTTAACTGACTGATTAAGCCTAAGGGTTTTCTAATATCCATGATTTGTAGAACATCAAAAAGAGAATTTTGCAAGGAGAGAGCGCACCTATTTGTATAAAAATATTATAGAAAAGAACATAATTTGCAAAGAAATGTCTTCCTTCTTACAAAGACCACTATTATATTCAATTGCAATTTTTTTCTTGTCCCTCCAAAAGCCCAAATAATATCAAGTAAAAATTTAAAATTCCTATTTGCAATTTTTAGTTATTTTCAAGTTCTTGTCTACTTGACCCTCTTCTTGAATATTTTTTTTCCAAAACTTCTTAACATTTGCTGGAAAAAAAAATGTATAGATGCAAAAAAAAGAGAGGAAAAATTCTCTCATCTCAGGTGAAGAAAGGCAGAATAGTAGCTCTAAAGAGTTTCCCCTTAAGCTGAGCACATAATAGAATGATGAAGAGTGGAGATGAGATGAGCTTTTGCAAATAAAATGCACAAAGTAGAGACAAATGATGGAAGATATTGGCCATCATTGAAGCATTTTTCCATGTGTGCACACATAGAGTGATACATTGAGATCATGCACAAAGTCACAAATAGTCAAGATTCTAGATTACATCACCTATTTTTTCCCAAATTTTCTAGCAAAAAATAAAAAGACTATTGGGTGAAAGGAACATGCCCAATAAGAAATTTGGAATTAAAATGTGATAATTACATTAAATGATAATTTTTCTATCAACCATAGGATACTTGGAAAATTGGATAAATGCACGATGATCGAGGGGAGTATTAATACCAAATTGAGCATCAAAAACTTTAGTCCCCGCCTTTAGAAGGCATGGACTAATAAACGGATGAAGCTTTGAATACATGAACACTCATTTTGAGAAGGAAAAAGGAGCATCGTATTAAAATGGTTAAAAAATGAATGATCTAATCCATTTGTTTGGTTGGGATCCTTTACCAACTATTGATCTTAGTTATACAAAGAGGGTGGATGCATTAGAGAGGTGACCTTTAATCCTAAAGAAATCATATCTAAAATGATAACATCCAAATATGCCCAATCAAGACATTATAAGCATATCTTTGTAATCTTATATGTCCTTTAAAGAAATAATATGTAAAATACATATCTTATGTAGAAGTAACTACAATTGCCTCCTCTCATCCAAAAGACACACCAAACAAGAAATACATATACATAATACATGATGCATTAGAGAGGTGAGCTTTAATCCTAAAGAGATTATATCTAAAATTATAACATCCAAATATGTCCAATCAAGATGTTATAAGCATATCTTTGTAATCTTATATGTCCTAGGGTCCCATATCCCTAGGTTAACCCTCAAACACCAACTTAATAGATGAACATCACAATGCACAAACACATAAGAAATAGCAAAGATCAAGAATCATAAGCATATATCTTCACAAGTACTTGGATGTTGAATACACACATTATACATCACATAAAAATTTGACATGCCTCTAGTGTCTTAAATAAACAATCATGACACTAAAAAGCTAGGTAGGAGGTTAAATAGTTAAAACCTACTAAATCAAACATATATAACTCTAAAAAATGTAACCAAAACATGTAGAAGGTACTAGAAATCATGGATAAAAACAAATGAAATATATCATAATCCAATATTCCATGCCTCTTTTTACCTACAACCCTCTAATAGAAAATAACTTGTCTCTTAAAACTACTGGCTAACTACCCTAGGAAAATACATAGCAATTTTCACCAAAAAAAAACTCAAACTTTTAAATAATTTTAATAATTGAAAGTAAAGTTCAATACATCATGAGTACATATAAATAGATCTATATTTTATTAGATAAATAATGTAATCAAAAAATTCAATCCATACCTCAAGTCTTATAAATATTTAACAAAATCAAGAGGAAGGAGACAAAGAGAGGAAAATATATCCAACTTGGGACGCATCATTCAAACCCTCTCTGCTTTCACAAATCTTAATGGAAGGAGAATAATTTTTTTTCATAAATAAATCCCTCTCACAACCCTTGAAACTCTCATATATAACTCTCTCCCCAAAAGAAAATAAACTTGCAAATCCTTAAATAATTATACTCACATACCCTCCCTCACTAATAATTAATTTTTCACTAAAAAAAATCCATGAAAAATACAACCAATCTCTCATCTATTTTTCAGCCATCTCCGCCATTCATATTTAAATTTTACATCACATATATATATATATATATATGTGTGTTTGAATAGATTTCATACCTGTTTGGGTGTAAAGACTCCACTTTTTAAAATAAAAATAAATTTTAACCCTGAAATTGCCTTAGTTTATGTATTTATCTACCATTTTACACGTTGCCTAGGCATATTAGATGTATATTAAGGCTATTTTGGGGTCTATAATAGACAAATGGTCCAAAAATGATGTAAATACCCTCTCTATTGCTTTATAGCCCATTTTTTATGCTCACCATTCTATTTATGTTATGGTTTCATATTCATCCACTTGAGTAACACAAATTGCTTATACCTTTTCTCTTGAATGCAAGTTATAACCATCCTTTGTATATTAGGGAATTTCATCCTCTTTTATATACATATGTTTTTTTTAATTTTGTCCCTTTTAAATTCTTTATTTTTTTATTCTATTAATTTTCTCTTTATTATGTAAATGTATTAATTAATTGTCCACATATAATTTACAAAATATAAATAATTAGATATATTAATTATGAAAATATGTATATTTATCTAGAAATATATGTGTGCACTCATATATGCTCATATAAATATACTAGACATAATCATAGACAACTCACATGGAAATTTAAATATGAAGAATATAAATACATAATTCTAAAACAATAGCATCCACTGATCAAACCATCAAACAAAATGATAAAAACATAATCCCAAGACTAGGTGACTCACTTCCAATTAGAGTTCTAAGGATACAAAGGCATCTATATGGATCATGATGTCATCTCCTTATAAAAAACAACTTGTTTGGGGATTTTAAGACACACTCAAACCTTTATATCAAAGTGGAGTTGATTGTTTGGTACTTACACACACCTACATCACCAAATGACAACAAACAATACATATACATATGTATACAAGAAGAAAAACACAAGGAAGGAGTGTGACATGGTGTAGATCTTTTGTAGAAGTGACTACAACTGCCTCCCCTCATCCTAAAGACACACCAAACAAGAAATACATATACACAATACATGTTGCATTAGAGAGGTGAGCTTTAATCCTATAGAAATCATATCTAAAATGATACCATCCAAATATGTCCAATCAAGATGTTATAAGCATAGTGTAAATAAAATAGTACTAAATATAAGTCTAGACAACATGTAAAGCACGATCTTATAAAAAAATTCAATAATATATTGAATCTCATAAGAGTATCATTAAAGCATCAAATAAGCATTATATAAAGCATGATACAAAAGAAGGATCCAAACATCATATGCAGATTTCTAATCATGCAATTGTGTTATGAGGTTGGAATTATGGACATCCCTAAACTTTATCATGTTATATCATAAGAATATGAAGGTACTAATTGATCATTTATCTAAGTGATATTTATTTTCTCAACCCTAATCACATGAACTGATGAATACTTTCAGAAGGTTTCCAAGTATAGCAATATCATTCTTTTGTGCTAAGAATATTTAAAAGTCCTAAATGGTGAACATGTAATCAAATTCAACCTTACAATTTTGCATTCATTCAGTCCTATGTAAGTATTTGTCAAGCTAAATCATAGATAGTTAGGACAAGGCAATAAGAAGTAATCCTATCTTCCAAAATAGTCCAAGTGTGCTGCTCTAAAATTTACTAATACTTTTTTAGTGTTACAAGGGCATTACATTGCAATTTTTTTTTTCAATTTAATGTATCTTGTAAGTCTTTGTAATTATTTTTAGTATAGTATTTCCATTCTATTGGTGGTGTATAATTTTTTTGGTTGTGTTAGTGTTGTAGTATACAAGCATCATATAACATCATTTATCAAGCAATTCACATAGTCAAACCCACATAAAAGTAACATAAGAAAAACTAAAAAAAGTCAAAGTCAAACAACACATACAAATAAAAACTCAGGGGTTTAAAAGGGTACTCATTCAAATTAATGTCTTCCTTCTTAGGACAAGTTTTTAGGCTTTGGTTGGTATTGGACCTGAACATTATCTCCTCACTCTTACCATTGATTTATTGTGATAGGGCACAATCATGGTGACAATTTAGGGAAGTTGATGTCCAATACCTGCAACTTGCATAAAAGACAAGCATGTATATGTGCATATATATCTAATCTAAATAGGCAATGGTGGGGAGTGGTACATCATGTAGATCTTAACTCATATGTGACTATGAATCCCTCCCTCAACCACATCATGCACATCAAATAGAAATGCAAAATAGATACACACAGAATACACATGAAAGATGTGATAAGTACAATTAATAAAACATGACTATAAATATCATCAAACCCTAACATATGAAAATCATCATTATGAAGATATGGTAAATATCATTTGAAGAAACATAATATGACATCATTATGAAAGTAGTTGCATTTAATAATTAAGAGAAATTAAAGGATAATCTTTGCAAGTAAGTAGTCATTGTTATGTGATATAACCAATTATAATACATAGCAAAGTTTTGCATTTCAAATGTCAGTTAAAGGTTAAAATAACTACATAAGACTCAAAAAGAAATTTAAAAATGAAGTCAACAATGAAAATAATGGGGGGTATTACATCCCCCCCTCTTAAAATAGGCTTACTCCTGGAAGCCGACCATCACCACTAAGATACTCAAAGTCAAAAATAATATCCACAATGTTATTCCAAAGGGTCAAATAGGAAGTTAATACAATCCATACTACTAAGTATACACATCTAACCACTAAGAGCAATATGATTCTAGTTTAAGCATAAATTGAAAACCACATTGATCAAACATTCTTTCTTTAACAATTTCTTAAATAAGTTTAGATTCACATTCAATGAGCATCATAAAAGATATTCAAAATTTAAGGTTATATTTGAATAATAAGTTTAGAATCTCTTGCAATCCTAGTTAATGCTGGATGAGCCTAAATGGAAGCAATTTGAGGACAGGAACCAGAGCTTCGTTCTTTTCAAGCAGGGGAGAATGATGCAAGGAGTTCGGAGAGTCATAACTTTTGACTTGAATCTAGGTTTTCTTAGAATTTTATGGATTTTTTTTTAAATCTATAGTTGAGGTGGGTTCCAATTAAGCTAGCTCTGTTGGGGCCATTTCGACTATTTTTTGAGAGCTAGAAGTTCCATCTTGACCTTCGAATTTCACTTTTAAAATATCTTAGGTGCTTTTTCTCATTTTCTACTTTGTAATAACTTCAAAATTTTAACACCTAAGATATTTTAAAAGTGAAATTTGAAGGTCAATATGGAATTTCTGGCTCTCAAATAAATAGTCAAAATGGCCACAACAAAGTTGGCTTAGTTGGAATCCACCTCAACTATATATTTTTAAAAAAAACTTGGAAAATTCTAAGAAAACCTAGATTTGAGTCAAAAGTTATGACTCTCCAAACTCCTTGCATCAATGCAACATTCACTCAATCATAATTAATGTGGCACTAATGCAACCTATGCAATTCAAATAACTTTCCTTCCTACATGCAGTCAAAATGCAATCTCATAGTATCCTCCCTTATTTGTACTATCAAGAGTCCATAATGAACATGATAGAAATAATACTTGTCACATAACATGGCCAACAATACCAAACATTTAGATAGTCACCACAGAACTCAAAAGGAAAACCCAAGTGGGTGAATATCTAGTTCAATAGTAATTAAAAAGAACAATGCAGTGATTTTCAATAGTAAATCAAGTGGAACAAATGTCACAAAATAGATAGCAAAAAGAGGGTAAGGTGACTCATCCAATCATTATGAAATTTCAAAAATTCAATGCTTGCCCCACTCACAACACAAACTTATCATAAATAATCAAAAACAATTTTTCACAAAAGAAAGTTTCATATAACAAGGTGACTAGCATTAGCCACACTCTGGTGAGTAATTGCTTCACAACATCCAACAGTGTAGTACACTAGATGCATTAGAGAATGCAATTTAAATAGAATGAATAGACATATCATTATTGACTACTACTAATATCTTTCATGTCATTCCATGCATTTATGAGCCCTACTTACTAGCAATCTTTCCATAATTTGTTATAATGCTTGAGTCTTTAAATACATGAAAATCTACATGGTGCATCAAAAAAGATGTTTCTAACTCCATCTTATAAAATTATTGTAGTATATCATAAGTCAAAAGGTCCTCTTATGAAAGTAATACATAATTGACCTAGTAAGATAAGACACACCCCAATGTTAGAACTGCATTACTCACAATAACTAATTTATTATTTCAAATTTTGCACAATGCATTTGAAAATACTATTAATTAACTTCAAATTTGACAAGTAACTCTATCTTTTCACATTTTACTAGAACACCCACACATGATAGTATGGTATACATAATAAAATTTAATCAATACACATGAGTTTGAGCATCAAGTAGACATTAATTGTTACATAACTAAGTGCATAAACAATATGGGTTATAATTCTAACTCAATAAAGAAGAACTCCAAATAAGCTATAAGACAATTAGGATAAATTGTACAATCACCAAAAATAAGAGTCCTAATGTTATGAATGCAAGTTTCATTTTTTTGAAAGTTCTATTGTTTCTCATTTTTTTGTTGTTCAAATTATATTGTTTAAATTTTCCAATGAATTTTTTTATTGTTTAATCATGTTGCAAGTTTTAAAATTTGTTATATGATAGTGCACAATATTCTCTGAGTTCCCAGTGTAGAAACTCGAGCTACAACCCACTCAGGAACCCAAGGGAAATTAACACACTAAGTTACAATGTTTTACTAAATAATTAAAAAATTAAAAAAATTATACAACACAACAATAATATATATATATATATATATATATATATATATATATATATATATATATATATATATATATATATATATATATATATATATATATATATATATATATATATATATATATATATATATATATATATATATATATATATATATATATATATATATATATATAGGGTAGTAAAATAAATCAAAATATTTCTTAGAGGCACCATGATGAAATTGTTTTTTATCATTTATTTGTTTCTAAAAGTTTATACACAATAAATTTAAATGAATTAAATGAAAATAAATAAATAAATAAGACAATAAGTGATCGTTCTAGCGTTGCATGTGATCCCACCGCATCACTGATATTATTGAGTGGGGTAACTTTAGTTTAGATCGTACTTTTTATATAGGTCAAAAAATTATGGAAAAGGGATGTGGGCCACATACTCCACCCCTCACACACTTTATTAGTTGCTGTAATGGGCAGGAATACTTATGCATTCATGTCAGTGCTAATATGACATTAACATTGACCAATCAAATCTAAGAATTTAAAAGATTATATGAAATTTCAAATGCCTATATCTTTTTCTAATTTTTCATTATTTTATAAATCACATTTTCATTCATTCTATTAATCCATAATGTTTTTGGTGGGGGAGAAAATTTATTTTCTTCAACAAAAATACAAATATTTTCTAACAACTTCATCATGCATTAATGAATGCATTAATTACAGCTTTCTCTTTTCCACATTTGTGACAAGTTGATAAGAATTTTTTTTCTTTTCAATCATATTATCTCCCACCTCACACAACATGTCTAATCAATATTAATTCTCAATAGCAATACAATTTCAATATAATATATCTTTCTATTTGAATTTCTAATTTTTTTAAAACTTTGATTTTTTATTTAAAGTAGTTAAATTATTACTATTATTTTACTTTTATAAAAATAAAATAAATAATATTATTTTTTAATTATATTTTATAATAGTGTTTGTAATGTGTATAATTGATAAGTGTTACAATTTATAAATTATATCATTTATTATTATTAATATTTTTTATTTAAACAATTTATCATTTAGTTTAACTATATTTAAAACTTAAATATATTTTAATATTAAATTAATAATTATATTTTACATCAAAAAACATACTAAAGGAAATAACCAAAAAAAAAAAAAAAAATTCAATTCTAAAAGATATATAAATTATTATTAAGTTTTTATAAACTATGTATTAAAATTAAATAGTTATTTTCTATTTCTTATTTATTACATCATATTTATTCATCAACATCAATTTTTTTTTTTAAAAAATCTTCATCAACATCAAATTTATATGTATTACATCTATTTATTATTTACAAATGTACATATTATATTATATAGATATTATTTCATAATTAAAAACTAAATTTTATGAAAAATTAGAAATACTAAACATTAAATACTAAACCTTCTCTAATTGTGTAAAATTAAACAATTAGTTTTACTTATAAAATATATTTATATTTCAATACATTTTATTTTTTCTTATACAAATGTGACTTTTAATATAAAAATTAAATTCTTAATTTCATTAATTAAAATATAATATATCTAATTTTTTCATTATAATCATGATTTTATTTTGACTATTTGTTTTATTAAGAAAAATAATTATATTTAATCCTCTCTCTCTCTCTCTCTCACACACACACACACACACACACACACATCTTATGTTGGTATCACTTTATCTTACTATTTTATCTCTCTTCCTCTTCCTCCTCTATATTATCTATCCTTTTTTCCTATGCATATATGTTTATGTTGTTATTGTCCTATACTGCTATTTATCTCTATCTAATGATTAAAAATAGTGTGACTTCCATTTGATAATCAAGATGAGAATAATACATAGTTGGGGGAGTTTTTCCAACTACTTATGGTTCTCTAGTAGCATGCATAACATGCTTAAACATATAATGTGATACTCCAAATGCTTCATCACTTCTTCAAGTTCTATAATTCAAATATTGTTATGGATATCTTTCCCCATTGCACATATTTTAAGTTGTCAATATAGAAGGTGCAAATTTGTCTAAAGCATATGTATTGATCGTAGTATGATATTAAGTACTTAGTGCCATATTGGGGACTTTGGCCTCTTATTCTTGGGCTTAAATGCCCAAAGATATAATAATATAACACGAGAACTAAACAACAAAATATGAGCCATCCTATCAAATCACAAGTGCATTTCCAGACAAAAATTAAGGCATTCACAATGTTAATTTAGTACTATTTAACCATATTCTCACTCATCTACACCTCTACAACCATTATGCGTTAGGCAGGAACTATGCGTGTCTCTTGTTTTAAATGTTTAAATATATCGTTTGTTCTTTATAAACTATTTTCCCATTCCTTTTCAAATCTGCGTAGGTTATAATTTAGGAAAGTTTTATTTAGGATTTAGAGTTATTATTATGATTATTATTAATTACTTTTCTAAAAGTAAGTAAGTTTACTTGTGAATTAATTTATTTTAGTATATGTAATTAGATTATTTAATTTAATTTTTAAATTGGTGTATTTATAAATGGATTTGGTATTTGTAATTTAATGAATTTATATTATAATTCAATTGAATTTATAATATGATTTTAAGTTAAATTTAAATTTAAATAATCTTATATTAAAATATCTATGACATAACTTAAAGATAAATTATGAATGAATGAACTAAGATTTATTTTACAAGTAAATTAATTATAAGTTAATTGGATTAAATTATAGATAAACTTGAGATTATAATTAAATATTATTTGACAAACTATTATTATTATTATGATTTCTCTGTATGTGGTTTTATCACATTTTCTTTTATATGATATTTTGGGGGTTATGTATTTGGTCAATTAGTATTATGCACGAGAGGCAGTGAAGCTCTTTTTTTTTTTATGTGAAATGATATAACCATTTGTATATATTGATTAGTCCATGTATGGTTTGGAGTGTAAGTTTGAGTAATCCTTCTTGATTCGATCATTATGTCTTTTAACCAAAATAGATGACGACCATTACTTTGTTAAGTTCGATTTACCTAGTCACCTTGTAGTATAATTTATATTGTGTTATAAGATGGTTTCATTTATAGATCACATTACTTTATATTTGTTCTTTGATCCAAATGGTTATCTTTATGGGTTAAGCTCCCTATGGTGGAGATGGAAGATATTAATATTGGTTGTTCATTGTTCTAATGATTATGCAACTTTATGGATTGTTACTATTATTATGGGATATCCATTATGAGATGGATGATTCTTTAAGATGTTATATCAAGATGGGTGATGAATCCTTGTGTGGATGTGATGTTATTTCCTATGCTCCATTATTTTTACTTGATGACTTTCATGATTATGGTTTATGAGAACATTTTTGATATTATTGGGATTATTTTGAAAGGAGCATTGGGGTAGGTTATCTAGGTGTAAAGAGGGGAAGTGGCTTGCAATGGGGGTTGGGGCCTTAAGTGGCTATTGGGGTAAATCATTGTAAGTAACTTAATTAAGTGACAACATTGCAAATTAAATGGGGGGATTTCAAACGAATTAAAAATACTACATGTTCCTCACCCATGCCTTGAGCGCTAGTATAGGCTAGGATGGGAGTGAGAGAAGATGCTTAATTGCGATCTTGCATAGTTAGTTTCCTTGTCTATATGAAAAGATTACTGATGCTGCGTAGAGTAACTACGGGGTTGAGGTCCACAGAGACTGCCAGGGTAATCTTAGAGTTGACTTATGTGATGACACTTCCCCTTATGAACCTTAGGTTGCCTATATATATTTATATTAATGTTTTTATTTTAAATTTCCTTTGGAATTCTCTTTTTTATATGAATAGTACCACTTATTGTAGAAAGCTTTTAGGATCCTTTCCTAGGATTTATGTTGTCGATTATGTGGTTTGATTAGCCATATGTGGATCGTACATTATCTTCCTTGCATGGTGGCAGTGAGAGCTTGACTAGGTGACCACACGGTCGGGAGGTAGTGATTTCTTACCATTTGGCCCACTCTCATATTAACACCAATGTTGGATGTTAATTGATGTAGTTGTACCATTATCATTCTTATTCTTATCTTGGAGACTTTCTATTCAGATGTTGTATCTATGTATTCATGTACTTTGTATATTGAGATCCTACAAGATGATGTACTGTATTTTGATGTATTTGTATTTATTATTACATACTCTTTCGACATGTGTAGTGAATGTTGTTATTTGAATGTTCCTTATCATATTAGTTGTTGTATATGAGCAATGTTAGTATGCTAATAGAAACCAAATTTAAATAAAGCTTCTACAAACTAAACAAAATTCATAAACTTCAAGATAGACTAAGATGAGATCTCAATTGAGAATATGAGCCATTAAAGGGCCCTCTCAATGAGAAGCTCTCTTGTTGAGTAGCTTTGTCTAAATAGATAGGATGTATGCTCAAGCTTATGCTTCAAAAAGGGCTTCAAATGGAGTTGGAATTTGGGTGTGAGTGTATGGTTTTGATGTAAAATGGCTTCTTAAAATGGCATTATGACTTTACTTCATGGATTGTGTTATTTTGCAAAGGGGAAGGATCCAATTTATAGGCAAGAGGCTTGAAGGATTGAGGGCTAAGATGCAAGGATGGGAAAAAGCTCATGGAGGGCTCAGATTGCATGAGAGGAGAGCACATGGATTGTGCTTCTTTACAACCAATCAAGGAGTGACACATGTCACATGGTGAGAGGATGGAGGAAAGGGGAAGGATGAGTCAACAAAGGAGGCTCAAGGGATAAAATCTTCATAAAGACCCTCATAATGGCTTGTAAGAGCAATAAAAAGGCTTGGAAGAGTCATTTATGGCCTAGTGGGCTTCATAAAGTTTTATGGTTGAGATATTTTGAGGGAGATGAGAGCAATTTCGACTTGGGCTTGATTAGAAGGGTTTTAAGCTTTCTTAGGCTTGTGCAAATGATTAGAGGATGGATTAGGATGGTTTAAGATTAACTTAGGGATAGGCAAGTGGATGGCATTTAATGAGGGTGGGTGAAGGAGGAGATATTTGTTAACTTTGGCTTGGGTTAGTAAGTCTTAACCCATGTTTAGAGAATATGACAAGGTTAGGGGGGGATTAAGATTAGGTTTAAAGACATCTTCTAGAAGAGTCTAGACTTTGGATGAGGATAAAGACTTTCTAGAATAGTCTAGAATTTCCTAGGATGAGGATGAAGACTTTCTAGAAGAGTCTAGAACTTCTTAGGATGAGGATAAATTAGATTTTTAGGAAATAAATAAAGTTTTATTTATTTCAAGGGTTTGGGTTGAGGAGATATTTATTAAAACTTTTTTAATAAACATGAGGATTAATATTTAATCTTAATTAAATATTTTGAGTTTGGATTAGGGGTAGAAAATGATGGGATTAGCCTTTAATCAAAATTAAAGAAGGATTAGAAGATTTTGGAAGAGGTTAGTGGTCTTAAGGAAATTGGCCAAGTTTTGGGCAAAAAATAATTTTTTTATTTATTTTGGATTTTTTGGTCAATTTATTAATTAAATAATTAATAAATAAGGAAATAATATTTAAATAAGATTTAAACATTTTTGGGAGGGATTCCTTAATTAAATATTTTTAATTAAGATAAAGGGATTTAATGGCATAAAAATTAATTAATTAATTAAATAATTAATTAATTAATAAATGATGATGTCATCAGGAATTTTTCAGAAAATAAAAATACTTTATTTTCTAAAGGTTTTAGGTGTCTACAGTTGTATCTATGTATTTACTTATTAGATTATGTATATGTTAGTCATTTACGATTACATATTGTACTTAAGGTTAAAACTAATTAATAAACCTTTCTTAAATGTGACTCAAAGTGAAGGAACCCTTGAGGAATGGAAACTGTATTTGTGATTCCTTATGTTTAGTTGATGTGTATGTGTATATTGCTTTCACATTAATATTTTTGTGTTGTATAAATTTTAAAAAATAAATTATTCAGTAAAACATTGTAAAATAGTGTGTAATTTCTCTCGGGTTCTTGAGTGAGGTGTTACACTGGGTGGAATCACAAATAAAGATCATGACAAAGCTCATATTAATACAATGCTAAGATATGCCTTGAACTTATGTGGAGTACATGCATCATTGCAAATAATTTGTGGTTTACTATCCTTCAATGCTTCCCTACTCTCACTTGCCGATGCAAATGATGTCATTCTTGCAATACAGGATTTTCAAATCAAGAAAATTCACAACTTTGAATCTCAGATCAAATAACCTTACACAACTTACTTGCTAAGCTAGTGGCATGTATTGCAATCTCTTTATACTTTACACAAATCGCCCTGCAAATTGTCTTAACTCTTCGCTCTATTAACCCAATAGCATGATGAGTTGAAATAAATTTTAGAATCAACTATATAGCTTCAAATAGTCAAATTGGGCTTCCATTAAATACTCCATGCTAATATTAGGTATACACTGGGTGCATTACAACTGTCTCAATCACTCACAAACAAATTGGTGCATACACATCCTTCAACATTTCTTGGCCAATATAAAAACTTGGTTCATACTAACATTCAAAACTGGCACTTGGTCTCTACCAAGATTTTGAACTCAGTACCATAATTCATCTTCAACTTAAACATCAACATATGTCCTTATGCATCCTTAGTCATGTTGATTTGGACTTACATGCATGCAATATGAGGAACTATTATATGATATAGTGATTTGAAACATAGTTCCATACATACCTTGTCATTTAGTTTGAGGTGGGGGAATCACCTAATCCTTTGGATTCGGTGATCACAATTTGTCCATTTGCCTTATTTCCTCCATCTAACTTCTTTCTCCATGTTTGATTCACTTCATTCCCTAATTCTTTAGTAAATAGCTACGTCTTTCCATTGTTTACCTCAACATTTGGTGTTGACACTCATTTTATACAATCCTTTCTTAGATGACCAACCTTCTAACAATTGAAACATACTGGTCCAAAATTCCTCTAGTTACCAGATCTTTCCCTGAGATGTATCCTAGCACAATTCGATGCAATGTGTCCATACTTACCACAATATTGACAAATTATATAATTATTGTAATCCCAATTTATGGTATTATCTTTCTTAGGTGCTTTTCCTTGACCTTTAGGTGTCAAATCATTCTTTTCCTTAGATCTATAATCTTGTGATTTATGACCATAATTTTGATATGTACAACAAAATCCTTCAAATATAGAAGTTGTTGATGCCTTATTGATCTTTGATCTACACTCATGTGTTTGACGACCTTTTTTTTCGTAATTAAAGAAATAACCATTAAATGTAGGTTTGGGGTTTGACTTTGTATTCACATTCCTTTATTCTCCTTGCTTTGATGATTATCCCTACTCAACACGTGATAGGAACTTGACATAGCCTAGACCACATGTGTCATGAGCTCTCCCTAGTGCATTCATCTGTTCATTTAGAAATCTCATGGATTGTTTAGGTTTGTTCAAACTCTCAAAAAATTTCTTTTTAGCTTTCAACTCATTTGTTCGTTTGTCATTTTCAGATTTCAGATTTGAAATCTCCAATTCCCTTCTTTCAATCTCATGATTTGCACTTAGCAACTGATTGAGCATATCAAACTAATTATGTGTTAGCTTATATACTTATTTGATTCTTTCATCAATTCATGTTACCAAATGTCTCTTGTCTTCATCAACTATTGCCCTGCCACTTCAACTTTTTCTTTATCTTCCTCAACATTTTTCTTTTGTTCTACTACTTCACATAGCCTTCCTTCTTGAATTTCATGTTCTATTTTCAATGCTCATACTTCCTCATTCAAGGTAGTGTTCCTCTCCAATAGATCTACTATTGCTACAACAGATTCATTGGAATTCCCCTCATCAAATAGTTCTTCAAAAATTTATTCTTGGTATTTGGTGTCATTTTGTTATATAGCCACCTCCTTTTGTCTCTTCAAGGATTGCCTTAATGTTTCATTTGTGGCCTTTTCTTATTCATACAAAAGCTAAAAATTAATCTTCTAGTTCTCAATGATCTTTCCAAATTTGTTACCAATCACATCAACTTAATATCAGATCTACCTTCTAACTCCACAAATATAAACTCATAAACATATACAACATTAACAAAAAAATTTGGTAATGTAGAAAAATTTCAAGGTGAAGGTAAAATTATGGTGGGGATAACACCCACAAAATCTTCACGACTATAGCAATAAATTTGTGCCTATTAAGGCTACAATGCTTTGATCACTTCTGATGATCTACCCTATGAGGGGTCTGCCTGATTAAACACTAAAAGAACTATTAGGTTCTACCTTGGTTTAAGTATTTTTAAATCATAATGAAGTGAGTAGTCTATTAGGAGATTTGCATAAGCCTGTTAAAGATACTCTATTAAGATATTTAAACCCTAAAACACCTATTAGAATGTTCAATACCTGATCCTTCGATTAGTACTTTAATGCTTGATAACATGTCTCCTCTATGCAATGTAGTATCACTTGACTTTGATAGATCTCCTCTATCTTTGCTCAAAACTCTTCACTGCACTACTCAATCTCTACACTCTAATTCACCTCCAAAAAAATTCTCTTCACCTATTCATGCACATACATCTCATCCATATTGAATTAGGTCATAGAACCTACTTAAATAGATGATTCAATGGATCTTCTAGATCCAAATCAATGATTTAGAGTCAATCATTTTGCCATATGGTCTTGACATTTTTCTAATTGGTGGATTGCCTCTCTTAGGGATTAATGATATCCCTCTAAACATGTAATCACCTCCTTGATTATCTCCTTGATCTTAAAACACACTTCCAACTTGACAAAAATTGTTAACATTTGATTCAATGTCATTCCAAAAAAAAATGTTAAATTCTATTACTCGACACTTATATCACCTTGGATCTCAACATTAATTATTTTCTCATGCTATCCCTCAGCCTTAACTATGCTCGACATGAATTGAATAACTTGACCTCTATATCACTCGACTTCTACTGATAACTCTGAATAACTCAACATTCGTTGTTATCTTTGATAAGATTGAAATCATTGAAGTGCTTGGAAACCATTAGCTCGCTCAATAGTAACTACTTCTTGACACATTACTTGGTACATGTACAAGTCTTCATTCCTTGGCTTAGCCTATATAGGATGACTTAGTCATAGTGATGACTGAATAATCATGCCTTGCGAATGACTAAGTGTTTGACACTAATATACAACATGGCTTAGGGATCAATACCTCTATCCAATATTCACTAAGTGAAAAATAATATATGCATGTTGCATCAGTTCATGGATGATCAAAATATCTTTATGGAGTTGATGTAGGAGTTCATTCTTTAGGGATAGTTCACAGAGTTGTGAAAATGAATGTAATGCACAAGATGTAATCAATACTTGCAAGGTACAAGGTATAACTACAAAGTTTTGTAAGTTTCTTATCAAAGCTTATAATTACCTTTGGAAATGTTGTCAAAAGGGGTGATATTTCCTATGGGGGAGACAGTTAATGGAAAAGGAGAGAGTTTATGTGTATGGAGACAAGGAGTTGATGTTGAATGATGAAGTATATCCTAAGGGGGAGTAGTTGTAGACTGAGCAAGAGTACCTAATCCAGAACAAAGAGCCTGATGTAGTCAGAGCTGAAGATGTTTATGTGTGTTTGACAATATTGTTTCATAATGTAATGATATGCAATAGTGTGTCACCATCATTTCCAAAGGGGGAGATTGTTATCCCCAAGTGATAATGTTCGTAGAAGAGTCACATCAGTTGTTATATTTTCATTGATGTCAACCTTGATTGGTAAGACATTATTCTAATTCACCAGAGGGCCATATCATTTGATTGATGAAGAGGATTTGAAGAAAGTATATTGATGAAGATAGTATTGATAAGTTTATGTAATTCAACAGGCACTTGATGAGCTATACTTTGACAATATAATATTGATTTGATTGCTTTACATGATTTGATTAAGTGTTGAGATCATGTATAAGAAAGTCATGAAGTGGAAGACAATTTGGTTAGTAAATGAAGAACCTTAGTATTAAATAAGCTACTAAAATTATCACTGAGTCCATGTAAAGGGAATGAATGAAGAGAAATGTCAACCAAGTGTAGTGTTGATAGAGCAAAGAATAGTGTCAAGTGAGAGACAATAATAGTTTTAAAGACAACTGACTTGAAGCCAAATTTGATGGAAATAAAGATTGTTTGAGAAGTTTTGAGGATAAGGAAAAAGTTAATCATGAGATATATGGATGGAGAAATGAAAAGAAGATCTAATGAAGGAGATTTGATGATTTGAATTGAAGCACAAAGTTCAAGTTTAAGGTTTGATAGCCGAGTGTCTAGATTCAATGAATCTAAGTTGGATGAATATCAGACAATTGTGAGTAAATGAAAAAACAAGGAAGAATCTCATGACAGAAAAATAATTTTTATATTTAAGGGATGCACAAAATGCTCATTATTGTTGATCAAGTTGATGTTAAAGGTGATAGACAAGGGATAACCGAGAAACCTGCATTGTAAAATCTAGCAAGTGAAGTGTGAAGTTTATGTGTATGTGATTTGATTAGTTAGAAGGAAGAAAAAGGATGAGACGAGGACAAAGAATGAGGGAAATAAAGATTTGATCAAGAAAAGGTAGTTTCTATTTCAAACAAATCATTTCATTGTTACTCTCTAATCATTGTAGTAGAAATTCTCTTAATCGAGTAGACTTAATATCTTATTTGTAAATCTATTTTTATGGTGACATTCCTTTGAATATTTTAAAGTCCTTTAGAGAAGGACACTCTAAATATTGATGGGTGATAAGATCTAAATGATCTTTTGTGTAAATCCTCTAGCAAGGTCTCATTAGCAATGTGGATGTAACCTTTAACAAGGTTGGCTCCTAATAGAGATCATGTCAGAAGAGTGAAAGTTGTATTGTTGGTCCTAGGTGGTTTTTCAATTTACATGATTTCCACATTAAATACTTGTGTAAAAATGTGTGAATTTTGATTGTGTTGCATGTTCATTTCATGTTTATTATTTATTTATGTAACTCGGTACATACATGAGATTTACTCTGATAATAAATATACAAAGTTAATAGTTTACTAGAAAGATTAAGTTGATTAATATTGTGAAGTTTAATATGTTTACCGAGGTAGTGATAAGAAAGTTTAAAGTGTTAAGTTGTTAAAACTATTTTGAGAACTCGTAGGATAATTAGTTATAACTGATTCACCCTCCTCTCAATTATCTAACAATTTTTGTTAAGTTTTTATAACTATTGTAAATATCTAAGAAATCTTTGCATGATGCTCCTCTCAAGGTTAGTATAGGAATGTGTTCTACTAAAATTCCTTACAACGATGACCTCAAGTTAAACTTATTTCTTATTCTAATCTTATTTTATGTACATTCTTTACATGTGAACATTTTTTATGTAATTTCTTTTAGATCTTTAATTCAACTCATTTTTAGGATTCCCCTATATTATCAAGATTAACTGCGACTTATAAGTAACATGTGTGATATTATTATTAACAATATGTTTTACATATACACATACATACATGCATAGGAAACCTAAACATAGAAATATCAAAATACATGGATGAAGAACATATTATTAATATAAAAGTTGACATTTGCATATTCAAGCTTTATTTTCACACATGCTATACTTATTGTAACAAGCCTATTTGGACTACTGCAAATATTATTGATGAATGCATCTAGAACCTACAAACTTTTGGAAAAACCTATGTGGCACATGAGTAACACGAGGCCAACAATGTGGTAGATAGGTTGGAAAATTGGACACTCAAGTATAATGAGGTGGCTAAGTGGATGGATGGACATGATATCCCATTAGAGTTTAATGAGGTCATCGAAAGGGACTATATCTTGGGTAGATTGGGTATAATCAAATCCCATAATGAAAGTTAGTAAGTTGTGGGCTACGGTCAGTAATCACATGTGTGGATTTATTATGATAATCAATGATTTATGGGGAATATGCAGATTTGCAAGGTGGAAGTACAATATTTCTCATACTTCCCATATCTACAATATCCATCAACCTATGTCAAGTATCGCTTGTAGGAAGTGAATTCACAAGGCAAAAAGAAGGTGTAAGAAAATGAGGAGAGCCAAAGGCTTCCAAGTTTTGAAGGGTTCTGATACTAATTACAGAGATTGCATAGAGAAGAACACCATGGTTGGGGAAAGACACGAGAGGGAACCAGAGGATGAAGCCCAGAAGTGGAGAAGAAGATCCAAGGTGTGGAACATCCCGAGGAGAGGAGAAATAATGAATTATATTGAATGCCTCCATGGATGGAAACCCTCTATAACCAAAAGTATTGTTAGATAATGAAATGAGGGCATGGTTAAAATCAATGGGGTGACATTCTCTATTATGGAAGAAATTATATTCTAGATTACTGGCATCCCTATTATTGGCAAGAAATTTTATAGAGACCAAAAAGTATCTGGGCAAGTAGTGATGGATTTTACTAAGAACCAAGAGGGGAAAGATGCGTTGGTGAAGAAAGGTACCCATTATCTCCTGAGATCCATCAAGCCTTTGTGGAGATTCGTGCTCTGTGCCATCATCAAATATATTACTCTTGATACTAGGTTTGATCGCATATGCACTTACCACTTCATGCTCCTCAACCATTTTAGGTATGGGGTGAAATTCTCTATCCCCTTCTACCTTTACTCATCCATGAATGATAATATTAATGAGTATAAAGAAAAGAAAACTAGAAATCTAGCGCTCCATGAGGGGCTGCTACTATTAATCTATGAATATTTCAAAGCTAGGACTATTAGCAAACAAATCAAAGATAGGAAAGAGGGCAAGAAAATAAAAGGGGATTCTAATGAGTCTGGGGAGAATTATTCACCTTCGGGTATGGAGCAAAGTCTTGAGATGCACACATATTTCTATATTTTTACATCTGTGAACATCATGTATCCCCTTCTATATTACGTCTTCATGGAAGTATATATAGACTTATGTGTGTTATACTATTATTCATGACTTGGTCCATTATTTTGGTTTTTATGCCTTGTTATTCTAGCTTGGACTTTATGCTATTATTTTTCTTGATGTAGATTCTCTAAACTTGCACTCATTATTTTTTCTCTAAGGCCTTATTTTAGTTTTGATTCCTTTGTTTCTATCTTATAAATTTATTTAAGCTCAATCTCCTTAATTTGATTTTGTGACACTGTTAAAGCTGTATGCCCCTATCCAATGCTAGTGAACCTATTGCATACCTAAACCAATATGAGGCAATACTCTTCAACATGTTACATTGGTGGAATATATTGTTTTAATATTTTATGTAATAACCTTATTTTTTCCTTTTTGATAACAACATTATTATTCTTTGATTTCATTTCAAGCCCATATTTGTATCATTCTTACCACTCAAGAAATTTACATGATCATTACACGATGAATTATTCGTAATCATTACTTCACTTACATTACTTTTCATGTACTACTTTTCTAATTTCATTGATTCCTTGTATCATATGTATAAAAAAACATGGTTAGGTAGCACATCATTTTTACAACACTTTAATGATGTGATCGTTCAAATAGTCATTGGTGCTTGTATACATTTTCTTTGACCTGGATTAAAGAGTATACTTGAAGAAAACATATTCACATGATCACATCTTGTAGAGTCAATTATTTATATACACCTCTCAATTCAATATCATTTTAAGTGTTTGAGATATTTAACCTACATGACAAATGAAGAAAAAATAGAAAAAAAAAATCAAATTGATGAAAGAATATGCAATACATCAAAACAAACTCACTATAGGCAAGGCAAGTCTATAAGTGCCAACTTTTCCCAAATCCATGAAATTATTCAATTGTAGAACACTTTTTTTAGAACTAGATTATAATCACTATTTAATATTTTTAATCTCAAGAGACATCACATTAGATTTCATCCATTCTCTAGTCACAAAGCTAAACATTGTTATCTCCTTAATCCCTTTCTAGAAACAAAAAAGTATGCTATCAAAGTTTGATTATTCTATTCCATTATTAATGTTTTAATATTCTATTCTATTCTATTATTAATGTTTTAATCAGGGGTTGCAAGCTTTGAGTTTAACCATGGAGGAAACTCCGTAGTTAAGATTGCTTAGGCTAAAGTAGTATTGGGATGGGTGACCTCCCAGGAAGTCCCGGTGCTTCACCCCTATGAGCATCACCTAGATCCAATGAGTGCTAAGTGTTCCATTTATTCTCACAAGAGATGGATTCATGTTGAATCACTATTCATGAAAATGGGTCAATGAGTTGACTCAAAATCACATAGTTAAATCCTGATAGCAATATCACAATTTGACTTGCTATGGAAATTATCTCCTACTTATCAGCCTAATATGTGTTTATGTGTGTACATCTTATTTAATTTACTTATACTAACAAAAATTATGCCATTATGATTGAGGACAATAATAGCAATATTATTTTTCTATAGTCAAAATGAAAGAATTAAAAGATTATATGCTTACATCACAGTAATAAAACTTTTCACAACTATTTTCCAATAAAATGATAGATAAATTTACTTTTGATATTTAAAAAGAAAAAAAAAACATTAAAAAAATTGATTCAAACTATCTCAATTCTAACATGTCTTCATTCATTTACATTAATGTGTGCATCGTCCTATATATTTACAAGTCATCTATAGATCCAAAAACAAAATCACCTAATGTTAGACTATAAAACAAAATTTAATTTTAATTCAATTCCTACCTTGACCATTCAAGCAAAATAAAAATAATGACAATTCAAAAGTTTACCAAAAAAAAAAGCCCAAAAAACAAATACCACCAACTCACACATGTAAATTCCACTTGAAAAGATTTAATATATCTTCTTTTCAAGACCCACCAACCCACTTCCATCCCAAAGACCTAACAAAATAATTTAATGGTCTTTCAATGCCCATGAATGATGAAAGCCGTCACGAAATCTGACCAAATGCCCTCATAGCCAATAAACAAAACAAAATTCACTTTAGAAGTCGAATTCTCCCACGAGACGGCGAAAGCATTTGACTAAGGGCCGCTCTCATCTCACTTCAGAAATCCTGTGGAGATCATATGTGACACATGATTTACTTTCTTGTTCAGAAAAAATCTATATATAGAGCTTCAGTAGAAGATGGAGCAAACATCAGTAAGAGTCTCTTTCTTTCTTTCCTTGAGAGCCCTCTTTTCCTCAAAGATCTCTTTAGCTTTTATATCGCCAATGGCAATGAGAGCTATCAGAGTTCTTCAGTTATGCTTTCTATGCCTTCTAGTGTCTTCCATCATGCTAAAATCCGTAGATTGCCATAGAAGGAAGATGAAGCTTCCAAAGCCTTGCAAGAGTTTTGTGCTGTATTTCCATGATATAATCTACAATGGCAAGAATGCACACAATGCGACATCTACACTTGTTGCAGCCCCTGAAGGAGCCAATCTCACCATTATGACTGGCAACAACCACTTTGGGAATCTTGCTGTGTTTGATGATCCAATCACTCTTGACAACAATCTTCACTCTCCTCCAGTGGGAAGAGCTCAGGGGTTCTACTTCTATGACATGAAGAACACCTTCAGTTCTTGGCTGGGGTTCACATTTGTGCTGAATTCAACAGACCATAGGGGCACCATTACCTTCAATGGGGCAGATCCCATCTTGAGTAAGTATAGAGATATATCTGTTGTGGGTGGAACAGGGGATTTCTTGATGGCCAGAGGAATTGCTACCATTTCTACTGATTCATATGAGGGAGATGTTTACTTCAGGCTGAGGGTCAATATCACACTCTATGAGTGTTACTGAGTAAATGGATTTCCTTCTTATTCCAAAGTTCAATGCCTAGGGCAGGGAATAAGAAAATTTGAAGATGGTTTTGAAATATGGAGCCCTCAAGGAAGTGCATTCAATAAAGTTTGTAGTTTTGACCTCTAGGCTATAATGTTTTCGAAAGGCTTTATGAAAGCCTTATTATGGTGTATGGGGTATCATTTCAAATAATTAGAGCAATCACATTTTATTATTTGGTATTGTGAGTTGTATTAATTATAAACTATTTTGAAGATGATTGAAGTCACCTATTCTAGTTCTTTTTATATTTATCATATTTTTGTCTTTTTTTCATAAGCATTTAGCTTAATATTTCTATTTGTTTAAAAAAAAAACCATTTGAAAAAGGTTTAATCACATTCTATTGTAAAGATTTATGAAAAATGTGTAGTTTAGAGGGACTTGCTTTCTTCATTGTGTAATTATGATTTTATAAGACTTTTAAAATGTTCTATTATATTCTATAAATTATTTGAATGCTATCATGATTTGATATATTAGTTGTATTGTAATTTATATTATTTATCTTATTTTAGTTGACATATGTGTACCTTGATTTTATAAATATTTAGTAAAATATTTGTATTTGTTTAAAATAAGTCAATTCATTTGAAAACATTTTATCACACCTCAATTTTCTCACTATATAATTAATCACAAATAAATTAGTTTAGATAGAGGAGTTGGAATTCATAACTATCAAACATATGTTTATATATGTGAAAGTTAAATTTAAGTGAACAATAGTTGCTGAAAAAATATTGCAATAAATGTCAAAAGTTAATTCAACTTAGTTCTAGGATTTAGGATTATTTATGATCAAGATATCTAATCTTAAAAATTAAATATATATGTTACTATAGTTTATTTCACCCATATGGATGTTCTACAAATGCAAGCTTAATCATTTATAAAATCTCAATTTGATATGACCCACTTTAATTTCCTTTTCCTTAAAATATAAAATATAAATTTCTACAAGGATCACAATGTTTCCAAACACCTTTGGGGAACCTATCAAATCACCCATTTCATGTTCTCATAGTTCAACCCCCTAGAAGGACTAGATTTATGAATTTGAACAAAAACCATATTATAATCTATGAGTTATCATTTCAAATAATTGAATGTTATTATGATTTGTTGTATTACTTGTATTATAATTTATATTATTTTAGTTGTCATATATTTACCTCGATTTTGTAAATATTTCGCAAAATATTTTTATTTGTCCAAAATCAGTCAACCCATTTGAAAGCATTTTATCATGCCCTACTTAATTTTGTCACTATATAATTATTACAAATTAATTAGTTTAGATAAAGGAGTTGGAATTCATAACTATCAAAATTATGTTTATATATACATATATATATTTGAAATACACAATTGAAAGTAAAATTTAAGTGAACAATAGTTGGTGAAAAAATATTGCAATAAATGTCAAAAATTAATGAAACTTAGTTCTATAATTTTAGGGTTATTTATGATCAAGATATCTAATCCAAAAAATTAAATATATATGTTGCTATAGTTTATTTCATCCGTATGGATGGATCTCTACAATTGCAAGCTTAACAATTTATACAATCTCAATTTCATAGAATATGACCTACTTTTATTTGTTTTCCTTATATAAAGTATAAATGTCTACAATGATCACAATGTTTCTAAATACCTTTGGAGAACTAGTTGAATCACCAATTTCGTGTTCTCGTAGTTCAACCCCTTAGAAGAACTAGATTAATGAATTTGAACAAAATGCTCAAAGACTATCTATACAAACACCCAAAGTTCTTAGAATGATTTTCCAAAATGATAATGCTAATTTATAGTTTTCTTTTTCCAATTCCAACATATTTTACATGATTTCAAATGTGTAATCTATTCCCAAACTAAAAGCAATATCTTCTCATTCCCTATTTTTCATAAGTTAAGATATGAAAAATAAAAATAAAAATAGTTATTTGATGTTTACCTATGTAGTTGTCCAAATATTGAAACATTTTCTAGGTCTTAGAGTTAATGAAGAGGAAGAAGCTATTGTGGGATTTGATCAATACAAATCCACAAAGCCCTTAAACACCTACATGTAAAAAAAACCTGTCACAGTTGAAAAAGATGAGAGGAGACAAGGGTTTTACTCTGAAAATTATGCAAATGTATTCTCAGAAATGAAAGATATGAAAAATAATTACAAAAATCAATCCTTATAAACGGAGATCAAAACCTGAAAGGGTAACTTAAAAAGTTACAAAGGGTTACCTAAAAGGGAAAAGTTATTTAATAATTACTAACTAATTATTAAATAGAGATACAAAAGGTGCATAAAGTAAAATCTTAAGAAGGGAATAGACCAAATTTAATAAATTAAATTAAATTAACGCTTTACTCTAACACCCTCCTTAAGATGAGCAATAATGCAACTACAAACAATGTAGAAGGAGCAAGAAAACTACAATACAATGCTAAAAGAAAACTTGGGCCCTGACAAGGCCTGATGAGGTACCCAATCACAACTAAATCTCTATGAAATAGAGAAATAGAGAAAACCCAGTGGGAAAAACTCTACTCCAAAAAGAGATAGCGGTAAAAAGAAGGAAGGACTCATCACTGAACCCCCTAAGGACAACTTCCTTCACCCCAAGCATAGAACATAGCTGAAGATAGCATCCGGATGCAAAAGGTTTAGTGAAAATCTCTGCAACCTGCTTAGTAGTAGGAATGTACTCCAAGCTGAAGGCACCATCTTGAATGAGATGCCTAATGAAGTGCATGTGAAGCTCGATGTGCTTGGTCCTCTGATGCTCAACTGGGTTGCATGAAATGTGTATAGCACTCTGATTGTCACACCAAAGAAAGGTGGGACTATCAGGAGAAAATCCAAACTCTGTCATCAACTGTCAAAGCTACAAAACCTCCTAACTAGCCAATACAACTGCCCAATATTCTGCCTCTATAAATGATAATGCATGAGCATGCTGCTTCTTGCAAGACCATGTGATAGGACCAGAACCAAGACATAATACAAAACTAGAAGTAGACTTGCGATCATCAATATCACCAGCCCAATCTGAATTTGTGAAACCAACAATGTGAGGACCTCCTGATGTGTAGTGAATGCCATAACATGTTGTACCTCTAATATACCTCAAGATACATTTGGATGCTTTCCAATGACTCTCGTGATGATCATGGGAGAATCGAGAGACAAGTCCAACTAAAAAGGAAATATCAGGACATGTGTGTGTTAGGTACAACCAAATACCCATAAGCTATTTGCATAGAGTGGAATCCATTGTAGTAGTAGAGAAAGTGGTAGTTAAAACAACACTTGATTGAAAAGATGTGGGGGCAAGCTTGCAATCAAGCATGAAAAATCTCTAAAGCATATCAAGAGCATACTTTTGTTGGAGTATGACTATCCCATCTAAAGATTGAACAACTTGTAGTCCCAAAAAATAGTGCAGAAGTCCACGATCTGTCATCTCAAAGTGCTCTCTCAATGCTTGTTGAACACCTGTATCATGGAGACTGAGCTTCCTGTGATGATGAGGTCATCAACATAAAGCACAAGTATCAATAAGTCAGCCCCATGATGTTGAATGTAAACTATAGGGTCGGAATGATACTGAGTGAACTATGAAGCAAGTAGGAAGGAATCCATCTTTTCATACTAAGCCCTAGGGGTCTATTTGAGACCATATAAAGACCTTCAAAGCCAGAATACTAATGAAGAGTCCTGCACAAAATCATGAGGCTGCTTCATATATATCTCCTCATGAAGGTCTCCATGCAGAAAAGCACTCTTCACGTCCATCTGAAAAATTGTCCATCCCTATGAAGTTGTTAGAGAGAGTACAAGGCAAATAGAATTCATCTAGGAAACAAGGGCAAAGGTCTTAGAGTAATCAATACCCTCAACCTATGAAAAACCCTTTGCAACAAGACGTGCCTTGTACCTATCAATAGAACCATCTATAGCATATTTGGTATGGTACACCCAATGACACCGAACCAACTTTCTTCATTTTGGAAGAGGACAAAGATCCCATGTGTGGTTCTTCATCAAAGAAGAGTACTCCTCATCCATAGCCCTATCCCACACTGAGTGTCCAGTTGCCTGTGAAAAACTCTGAGGATCATCTAAAATGGCATGACTCAAAAGGCCACTACTCGCAATTTAAGAATGAGTGCGACGAGCATCTGTAGAATCACTTGCCAAAGGTCCATCTACATCAATAGTTATAACAAAGAAGTTATGCCCAATGGAAGATAGAAGTCATCAATAGACTTCGAGCGCCAAAATAGGTATCAATCTAGAAAAAAAATCCCAAAAATTCCTTCTCCATCATCTCTGTCTTGGAACCAACTTTCTAACACTTCTTTTAAATCGAGAAGAGACCTTTGTATGCTCATGATATTGCAAAAAAACCAACAGGGTCCTCAGAAGCAATACAAAATTATTTTAAAAAAAAAAACTTTAAAAAATTTCATACCTAGTGAGCAATGGCAAAGTGGCATCTGGGTGAAGGAGGGTGGTAGAGGTGGAGTGCAACTGAGCTAGGCAATGCTGCGACAGAGTAGAGGAGTTATGCCACTAATTGGCAGTACCAGAGCTGCAATGGTCTACAAGACTGCTAGTAGTTACCAGGACCGCTAGTAGTTTCAGTGATTGCTAGCCAGTTTTTTAACCGCAATGGCCCAAAAAATCATTATTTTTGTTGTTTTTTATTTTTTTTGCATCTTGGATTACGTGCAGAGGTCATACGACCCTACCATGTAATTTTTTTGGCCTCCCAGATAAACATTGTCCAAAATGGCCAAACTTTATATAGAAATGGGGTTTTGATGCCTTTTGGATCCAACCATGATGTCTGTTTGGCCTCAACCTGCTTTGAAAATTAGTGACCCCCCTTTTTTCACAAAAAATACTCAAAATACTCTAGATCTATTCTATCAAACTCTCATTCTCTTTTTTCTCCAAATAACGAACAAGCTATAGTAGATCTTGCTCTGATACCATGAAGGATTTGATCAATACAAATCCACAAAGACCTTGAACACTTGCATGTAAAAAACTAGTCACATAAGAAAAAGATGAGAGGAGGCAAGGGTTTTTCTCTAAAAATTATACAAATGTATTCTCGGAAATGAAAGAGAAACATGAAAAATAATTACAAAAGATCAATCCTTATAAAAGGAGATCGAAACCTAAAAAGTTACAAAGGGTAACCTAAAAGGGACAAGCTATTCGATAATTACTAATTAATTATTAAATAGAGATGCAGATGGTGCATAAAGTAAAATCTTAAGAAAGGGATAAAGTAGATTTAATAAATAAAATTAAATAAACACTTTACTCTAACAACTATGACTAGCAATCTATGTTCTCTATAAAGTAATGTGAAAATGCAACACAGTACTTCTTATTGCAAAGTTGGTGAGTTAGTGAACCATGTGAAAATGTTACAAGGTGTTAAAAGTCACAAAGGGTGTGAGATTGCATACTTCCTAAAATAGCAACAAGGGAAGAGATCATGAGTTTTAGAATCCCAAAAAGCTTGAAGGTGTTGAAGTTGACAAAAGATCAACCCTATAGCTCCCAAGAATCACCTATCATAGAAAGAGAGAAGCAAAAGCTATGGAGGTTGGAATTCCCAGATCCATGGACGAGACATTCTTGATGAGCAAAAAAGTGATTTCTATTATCCAAAGTGAATGAATAAAAAAATTACAAAGAGATCAATCCTTATAAAAGGAGATCAAAACTCTAATAGGTAAAACCTAGGTTGCATGATAATAATTAATTATTAGATGCCTAAAGATTAGCTTAAGTAGACTAGAGTTAAATAAAAAATATCTAATTACTCTAAAACCCCCCCTTAAGATAAACTTAGGGAGTAGTTAAAAACCTAGAAACTACTACAGAAAGGAAATTGGGTCCCAATAACAAGGCTCAACAAGGTACCCAAGCACAACCAAATCTTTGAAAAGAGAAGAAATAGAGAAAACCACATGGGAAAAACCCTACTCCAAAAAGAGATAAAAATAATGCTAAAAATAACTAGTGAAGGACTGAAGAAGCCTCCAAACTAGGGAATGTCCTAGAATAGGAACACAAGATGATAATGAAGAACACCATTGAAGCATGAAGCTGCAAACACTGTCAAACTATTGATATGAAGAATCTCCATTGTATAGAACATGACTAGGTATAGAAGACTAAGTCTGGAGAGCTGATCAATCAAAGATGGAAGGTATCTTCATGGACTCCAAAACTAGGAATGAAAGAATGTCTATACGATAAATGATCCTTCTCACCAAAATGCATAGGTATCCAACCCACTGCAATCACCTAGTACATAGGATCAAATATTGAATATCTAACTCACTCCATTGAACCTAGAAAGAAATAGAACCAACATAACCCCCCATAATGCTGAGAGGTAAGACATGGACATTGAAACTAAATGAACATCTCTTGCAAAAAGAAGAACCAAGAACATTGAGAGTGCAAAAGAAGTACAAACACCTATAATGGCACGTGCCATCAACACATCATGAGGCCGATTTCATGGAAGGAACACTCACTTGACAAAGGAAGATGGAAAATATGGCCAACATGAAACCCCCCAAGGCACTTTATAATTTAGTGCAAGTACAACAAAACACAAAAATGTGCAGGATCCTGAAATGCAATAGTGTGACACTTTATCTTAGTACATTTGCAAAAATACTACAAAAGGATGTCAACAAAGATCAAAAGAGACATAAGGCTAAAACTATAGATAATATAACCCATGAAAAATCATCTAAAACAAAAAAATCAATCCCTAGACTTGAAACAACCAAGATATCCATCAAAATGTAGAAAAGCATAAAATTGAATGGGATGTGCCTAGAGCAGAATTTGGAAAAAAAGAGTCTCAAAATATGTCTCCTAGAGTGCAAAATAGAACCTATGACTTTGAATGCATAAATTGAAAACCAAACAACATAAAAAATACAAATAAACTACACCATCATGATGGGCTCAAAACTAGCTTCCTGATGATATTTCATTTGTGAAAATTGGAGTCTAGGTGAGCAAGCTACAACCAAAAAATCATAGGTAGGTCAAAAAAGTGATAGAAAAGCAAAACAAAATCATTGCCTCGAGATTTGTGCTAGAATACATCAAGAAGTGTGCCCACCAGTACCAAAAATTACCTCAAAAAGCATGCCAATTTTGGAAAAAATGTCTCAAATTTTGTGCCAAAACCTTAATTTTCATACCATAAATCTCAATTTGCATGCCTAAGAATCTTGATTTGCATGTAAAAAATCACAATTTTTACAAAAATCACAAAATTACTGCCTCACGAAGCATGCAAAATTCAAATTTTGATAAAAATCTTGATTTGTGGGCAAAAATAAAAAAAATCATTGCCTTGAGAAATGTGCAAAAAATTAGAAATCATCACCTGAGGAAACATGCCCAATCTGGAAGTAATATTTTTTAACCTCAAATTCTAACTATGTCCAATTTGGACAAATTTTATATGAAAATAGGGGTCTTTGGGCACTTTGAGCTCAACGGTGATATCCATTTGGGCTCAAAGTGTACTGAAAAATTGTGACCCCCTAGATTCAATACAAAAAAAATCTAAAAATTGAAACCCTCTAAACAAAATGTACAGAGCTGAAAGCCAAGCCAAACTTCTCATAAATAGAACAGGGGCATTGTAACACCTTGCCAGGGAACCAAAAAGAGGTTAACCTAAAGTTTCACTATGTTTGTCAAACATTTCTTTTTGAAAGATAATAAACAACAATATATATAATATAGCAAAAGCGTCAACTCACATGCATAAAAACTATCATAAACAGATTACATCTCCTAAGGGTCCCATGATGTTGAATCACATGTATAAGTTTAATAATATTAAATCCGAAACATAAAAAATCCAACATCAAAGAATAACTACAAGTATAATTCCAATTAAATAATATACAATTACATAAGCTGTCACTTGGCATAACCAAAATGCATAATCATTCACTATACAAGTCACAGGGTATGAAAAGCTCAAAGAATATACAACATATATATAAAATACATCATCTCATAAGATCTATGATAAATCAAGTATAGCATAACAAGATATAACCTTCCTACAGAAATATAAGATAAGATAGAAATGATCAACTGTATAGGTACATCCAACAACGACATCCAATAGTTGAATCTCAATGGTATAAGAAAAATGCACTACCACACAACCTCGTGGAACCTAAATGGCCCATTCCCACCACGCTGAGGAGATAGTCTCAAGTGCTAAATAAATAACAAACCAAAAGTCATAACCAACATCTAGGTCAAGGAAATCCTGATAGAAAACTATCTCAAAGGATAGCAAGACACAAGTATCATCTAAACCCAGTGGCAACAAAGACATGTAGGAAATCTACTATGTAAGTGGGCAAGTGTCTTCGCATGGGCCAACTCTAAGGTTACCTTGGAAACCTCTTTGGACTCCAACCCCCTAGTTTCTCTATGCGGCATCAATATCATTTCATATAGACAAGGCATACTAATGAGTCAACTCTAAGGTTACCTTGACAATCAATTAGGACTTCAGTCCCCTAGTGACTTTATATGGCACTGATATCTTGTTAATTCATTTTAAACCCATTTAATGAAAGGTTATCACTTATTAAAACAAACTACAATGGGTTACCCAGGCAGCCTCTTTAGGGCTTTGGCCTCCATTGCAAGCCACTTCCCAACATGACATACAAATAACCTACCCTAAGCTCAAAGCAGAAGGTCTCATATGACCATAAAGCACACATCAGTTATTAAACAAGAAACTAGAAAGTACTGAAATATCACTGATCAAATTCACAAATTTCACCGATACAATCATCCTAACAGGACTGGTCCAAAATCAAGTACACATATACCAACTCATAACATCACATGACATCACCAAGAACAAATCACAATAAGCACCTCAGTCCTAAACAAGAAACTAGAAAGCTCAATCCAAAGATAATTGATCAAAGACTCAAAGGTTACACTAGAAAAGTTACACCATTCACTTCAGTTCTACACAAGAGAAATTGGAAATCAATAACAACCAACACATCAAACTCATCATAAAACACACACGACGCATGCATCACCATGGTCAGGTATAAAAGATCATAACCAAATAATCCATAAAATCATCACAGAACAAAACTCCCAAGCCTTTGGTAATACAACCCAGTTGATCAAACACTAAGTCAAAACTCAAAACCCAACATGAAATACCACACATCATATAAATTATAGGACAATATAACTTTCATAACTCATTAGGTTTTAAAAACACAAAGGTTTAATTTTCACTTATAGATTTTCAAGTTTCCATTTTTTATCTCAAGTATTACAAAATCGCTAAAGTTCTTGAATCTGTACGAGTCTTAAGACTCAACAAATCATAAAAAGTTGTTTAAACATTATATCATAGTTCAATTCGTTATCAAAACACAAGATTCAATATACATACACATTACCATTTTTGTCTTTTCAAAGTATAATATTTAATAGTGTTTTTTATTTTGATTAGGGTTTCAGTTTCCATTTCTCTAGTTGTTAGATTCACTAAGGTTTCTGAGTTCACAAGAATCTTGTATGATTCAACAATTCATATAAAGTTGTTTAAAAAAATTAAACCCTATTTTCAATTATCAAATTCACTTTCCAATGTGTTTTAATAATAAAATTCTTGAATTTAAATATTAGTAAAACTCACATTAATCAATTAATTTATTAATGATAATAATTATTGATTTATTAATAATTTATATTAATTATTAGTAAAATAATTATTACTCTATTAATAAAATACCAATTTTATAATATTTGATATTTAATAACAATATATTTAATAATTATTAATATTGGATATTATAAAATTAACTATATCAAAATTACTTACATTACAAATATTTAATTTTTAAAAAAAAACACTTACCAATCATGATATTAAGCCCATAGGCTGGAGGGACATCGCGGCAACCTAGCTGCTACAGTAGCAGACCTACTGTGTGTAGCCATATTGTTGTCGACGTGCGTAGAAGAAAAGAGGAAAGGGGGTGGTGTTGGTGGGCCCCGCCCACCCAAAAATAATTATTATTTTTTAATAAAAAATATATGTGCCATAAAAAACTAAAAAAGGCTCCCCAATTCATTTTTTATATATAATAATGTATTTGCATAGTAATTACAAATTATTGTGTAATTGCATATATATAATAAATTTTATAATATAAACCTGGTATAGAACCCTAGATCAAACAGTCAAAATCTATAAAAACATATTTGGTTTTCTTTTCAAAACCCACATCCCGATTTTAACAAATCCATTATGAATCACCTAGTTTAAATCAAATGAGGGTTTCCAATCTCTATTTGTTATAGATGATTTAGAAACAAAAAAAATAGAATCACAAAAAGGGTTTTAAATTCTCAATTCATATACAGAGGTTTCTCAAATGAAGAATGATAAAATTGCATACAAGGGTTTTAACCCAATTGAAATTCTAAAAGCAATTTTATTCAGACACAAAGAAGACAATTATTTTCAATGAAAGAACTACTGCACAAAACTCATGAGATCCTACATGAATTTGATGCTAAACAATGAATACACAGAACACACAAAAATTTTCCTTTTCTTTCGAAAACCCTCTTCTCGAAAATCGGCTCCTCCAAACCTCAGTGTGGGGAAATGAACTCTAATTTCCTAATAAGGAGTTTTCCCCCAAATTAGGGCTTTGATTCTGCAATCACATGAAAAACCCTTTTCCTTTATTATTTTATTATTTTAATTTCATGCACAAGCTTTATGCAATTTAATTAGAATAAACTTTATTAAATCAATTCCTTTCTCTCTCTTATTAAATCATGAGACACTTTTAATATAATATTTATTAATTTAACTAATTATATTATTTAGAGTTTATTATTAAAATAACTCCTAAATAAATTATTAGTAAATTAAATAAATATAAAATGCCAAAATTAGAACTTCAATAAAATCTTTAAAGTTAATTCCTTTATTTAATTAATTTCTCAATTAAATAAATAAAATTAAATATTGAATTAAATCAATAAATTATCTTTTAATTTGACTTAATCACAACTAAAAATTACACCAACCCACAAGACTAAATATGACAACTCAACTGAAGACAAAGAATAAAATCAACTCCAAGGTCAGAATCATGAATTCACATCACTTGAAAAATTTGAACTGGTAAACAACTCAAATACTTGTCCTACTTTCTAGGACAATTGGATTAGGTTAGGATTTGGACTCAAAAATTATCTCCCCACTTATACCATTGAGATAGTATGATAGGGTATGCTCATCTTGGCAATTCAGGGAAGTCGATACCAAATACATGCAATCTGCATAAAATCCATGCATGTACATACTCATACAATCTAAAATAACTAGCAATGGTGGGGAATGATACATCATATAGATCCTGATTGGTAGGTGACTATGACTCCCTCCCTTAACCACATCAAGAATGACAGTCATAAAGTAAAATAGACAAGTATACCATACACATGCAAGTATGGGGCAAGTAACCATAGAATTGTATATAAATCATTCATCTAACTAACATCATGAAATAAATGAAAGTCACTAAATGAGCATATATATATCATCATTGAAATAATCTTTAAATAACCAAAATAACTAAATAAGTCATCACATGAAATAACTAAAAGTCACTAAATGAACATATATATCATCATCGAAATAATCTTGAAATAACTGAAATAACTAAATAAGTCATCACATAAGTCAACTGAGTATGAAGTGACATATAATCTAATTTGGTAACCAAGTACCAATAATCATAAACATAAACATAAAATAGCCCTAAAATAATTTGACAATACAAGTAGAAAAGTCAACTAGAGGTAGGCATTACATCCACTCCCCCTAGACTTAGGGTTACTCTTGGAAGCCTACAAGAAAAATGAAATTAGACTAGGGGTAGGCATTATAGGCATGAAGATTTGGAGCTCTGATACCATGTTGAAGTTGATGAAGGATCAACCTCACAGCTCCCAAAAATCCCCAACATGCAAATAAATTTAGTGAGATAATATTTTGTGAATTATCCACAAAACATTGATTTTATTTTTTTATGAACAATTACAATGATAGATAAATGAATAAAAATAGTTCATATTATGAATATGGATATGACTATTTGCTATGGATATGTTTAAATTGGCATCCTGGAATGTCAGAGGATTGGAATCCTTTGACATAAAGTACATTGTTAAAGGATTTCTAAGATGGGTGAAAGATGTTGATATCCTATTATAACAAGAAGTTAAGGTTGTTGGCTTTTCATTGGAAATTTCCTTGAGATGCATTTGGAAGGATGCTTCATTTTTTTCCACTAATCACCAAAAAAGGAAAAGGAGGCACCTCTAGTTTGGTAGGGCCTAAAATGAAGAAATTTATCTGTTAATGGGGGTGTTCTTCTTACAATCAGATAACATGGGTTTCTTTCAAAGTAAAAGACATTGAATTTGGTGTGTGTTCTATTTATGTCCCTAATGAATCCATTGATAGGATCATCCTTTGGAAACGGTGTCCTCTTCCTAACCTTCCATGGATCATGGCTAGAGATTTTAATATTATCTGGAAGATGCTCTGGACAAGAGTGGTGGATGTAAATTTGATTGGAAAACTAATGAAGAATATATGTGGAACATAATGATTAATAAACTTAATCTAATTGATCCCCTAGTTGGGCTTAAGGCTCGTTCTAAAGGCATATGGTTTACTTGGTCAAATTTACAAAAAGGAGATAAGAGAATCCTGATAGAGTGTATTATAACAAATACACCTTTAGCTATTCCAAACCTCAAGGTGATAATCCAATTCAAGTTGTCCCCTTTTCACTTTTTGATCATCATCCCATCTTGGTGAAAATCTTTAGGATTAGCCAACCTATTCATCAATATAAGAAGCACAACTCTTTTGCTCTAAATACTTCTCTTCATGATGATGAGGATGTTTAGGCTGCAGTCTCAATCATAAATTGCTACAACTCCTCTATTTGGAAACATAAGGACCCTACAAGTAAATAGACCTAAAATCTTCATTTGTGGTAGAATCTATTTAAAACAATGGGTAGGAAGAAAGTTAAAGCTGCTAGGGCCCAAGAGTTCGAGTTGGTTTCCTTCCTCCATGAGGCTAAAGTATCTACTCAATCCTATCCCTTCAATAATATAATGGTGGACTCAGTGGCCAAAGATAGACACAACCTTAGGAATATTCAAATTGGCAAAGCTCAAGGAGAAAAAATTAGGTCAATGCTTAATTGGTTAAAGTTCGGAGATAAGGGTTCTAAGTTTCTCTTTAAGATCTTGAAATCTAGAGAAACAAAGGATAAGATAGATTTTTTGTGTGAGGAGGGGAATATTATTACAAATCTCGGATCTATCCGTGATGCCTTCTCCAAATATTATAAAACTCTTTTTAGGTTTAGAAGATGTTAATAATTGTATGGAAGGAGCCAAAGATAATATATGTTCTATTATTCCTAAATATTCTCTAAAGGAGATTCAATACCACTAGAATCTCCTATCAGTCTAGAGGAAATCAGAGGAGCTATATAGAGTATGGCCATAGAGAAAGCCCTGGGACTAGATGACTTACTAGTAGATTTCTTCAAAATAAACATGGAGTGGATCAACACTGAACTCAAATAGTTATAAGAATTTGCAGTTAGTAGAGGCTCTTTAGGACTAGAGATCAATGCTGGTCTCATTAAACTTCTTCCCAAAAATGGGGATAAAACTCTTAGAAAAAATTGGAGGCCAATCACATTACTCAATGTTTCATATAAGATCTTGGCCAAAGTTCTTGCAACAAGGATGAAGAATATTCTTCCTAAGATTATCAATCCTACACAAACTGGATTTTTTAAAGGATGCTATATATTGGTAAATCTTATAAATTGTTGGGAAATAACAGAGTGGGCTAAATCTTCTAGAGAAAAAATTGGTATGCTCCTCATTGACTATGAAAAAGAATATGACATAATTGAATGTGGTTTCATCTTGATGATGCTTGAGGCCTTAGGATTCCCACATCAATTTTGTCATATAGTCTCTACCTTAATGAAAGATGCTTTAGCATCCGTAGAATTTAATGGGGATAGATCTAGAACATTCAGTCTATCTAGATAAATCAGGAAAGGATGTCCATTGGCTCCTTCACTCTTTGTTATTGGTGCAGACTCCTTACATTTTTTTCTTAGTGATCATGCTCTTACTCCAAAAATTAGAGGCCCTATTTTATTCAATCAAGAGGAAATAAAAAACATCCAATTCACTAATGATACTAAAATCCTTTTTGTTCTTGAGGAATAAAATATGGCTCATCTCATGACTAAGTTGGATTTTTTTTTGCAAAGCATTAGGCAACAAGATATCTATCAGTAAATCTATCCTATTAGGTTGGGATGAGACTCCTCCAACCTGGCATGTGAAATTTAATATTGACTGGGGAGGTCCAAATCACACAATTAGATATATTGGTATTCCTTTTGTAGTTAATCCTAATATTAATCACATGTAGTGCTGGATAAAGGATAAGGTGAGTAAGAAACTTAATAAGTGGAACACCGCATATCTAACCATTGCTAGGAGGATTCAAGTCTACCAAAAGATTCTATCTTCATATATTGTGTATTTTTTATCTGCTTGGTTATTCAATGTGGGACAATTATTTTATCTTCAAAGGATTGTCAAGAACTTCTTGTGGTGAGATGGGAGAGGAGGTAAATTTGGGCATGTAGTTAGATGGGTCTGGTGCACTATAAGTAAGGATAATGATGAATTGGGCCTTAAAGATCTTAGACTTTAGGGTATTTCCTTACCAAAAAAATAGATTATAAAAGTCATTGAGGGTGATGAACCATGGAAGATCCTTATTAGAAATAATATCTATAGTGGCTCTCCTACTCAGGAAAAGTACTAGAGAGGACTAGATATACAAGATATCTTGGCTCTTTAGGTTAAATTTTTAGTCAAAGGTTCTATAGTCTTTAAATCCTCATGGTAAGGTTGGACTAAGTATATCAGACCCTTGTTGGGTCCTATTTAGAGAATGGAATTAGTAAAAAAGTGGTCTATAATGGACAAATGGACCTAAAATGATGTAAATACCCTCTCTATTGCTTTATAGCCCATTTTTTTCATGCCCATCATTCTATTTATGTTATGCTTTCATATTCATCCACATGAGTAGCACAAATTGCTTATATCTTTTCTCTTGAATGCAAGTTATAACCATTCCTTGTATGTTAGGGAATTTCATCCTCTTTTAAATACATATGTTTTTATATTTTATCCCTTTTAAATTCTTTATTTTTTAATTCTATTAATTTTTTCTTTATTATCTAAATGTATTAATTAATCGTCCACATATAATTTAAAAAATATAAATAATTAGATATATTAATTATGTAAATATGTATATTTATCTAGAAATATATATGTGCACCCATATATGCTCATATCAATATACTAGACATAATCATAGACAACTCACATGGAAATCCAAATATCCAGATTATGAATACATAATTCTAAAACAATAGCATCCACTGATCAAAACATCAAACGAAATGATGAAAACATAATCCTAAGACTAGGTGACTCACTTCCAATTAGAGTTCTAAGGATACAAAGGCATCTATATGGATCATGATGTTATCTCCTTAGAAAAAACAACTTGTTTGAGGATTTTAAGACACACTTGAACCTTTATATCAAAGTGGAGTTGATTTTTTGGTACTTGCACACACCTACATCACCAAATGACAACAAACAATACATATACATATGTGTCCAAGAAGGAACACACAAGGAAGGAGGAGTGTGACATGGTGTAGATCTTTTGTAGAAGTGACTACAATTGCCTCCTCTCATCCTAAGGACACACCAAATAGGAAATACATATACATAATACATGATGCATTAGAGAGGTGAGCTTTAATCCTAAAGAAATCATATCTAAAATGATACCATCCAAATATGTCCAATCACGATGTTATAAGCATAGTGTAAATAAAATAGTACTAAATATAAGTCTAAACAACATGTAAAGCATGATCTTATAAAAAAATTCAATAATATATTAAATCTCATAAGAGTATCATTAAAGCATCAAATAAGCATTGTATAAAGCATGAGACAAAAGAAGGATCCAAACATCATATGCATATTTCTAATCATGTAATTGTGTTATGAGGTTGGAATTATGGATATCCCTAAAATTTATCATGTTGTATCATAAGAATATGAAGGTACTAACTGATCGTTTATCTAAGTGATATTTATTTTCTCAACCCTAATCACATGAACTAATGAATACTTTCATAAGGTTTCCAAGTATATCAATATCATTCTTTTGTGCTAAGAATATTTAAAGGTCCTAAATGGTGAACATGTAATCAAATTCAACCTTGCAATTTCACAGTCATTTAGTCCTATGTAAGTATTTGTCAAGCTAAATCATAGATAGTTAGGACAAAGCAATAAGAAGTAATCGTATCTTCCAAAATAGTCCAAGTGTGCTAATCTAAAATTTACTAATACCTTTTCAGTGTTACAGGGGCATTACATTGCAAAAATTATTTTCAATTTAATGTATCTTGTAACTCTTTGTAATTATTTTTAGTATAGTATTTCTAGTCTATTGGTGGTCTATAATTGTTTTGGGTTGTGTTATTGTTGTAGTATACAAGCATCATATAACATCATTTGTCAAGCAATTTACATAGTCAAACCCACATTAAAGTAACATAAGAAAAACTAACAAAAGCCAAAATCAAAAAACACACACAAATAAAAACTCATGGGTTTAAAAGGGTACTCATTCAAATTAATATCTTCCTTCTCAGGACAAGTAATTAGGCTTTGGTTGGGGTTGGACCTAAACATTATCTCCCCACTCTTACCATTGATTTATTGTGATAGGGCACGACCATCATGACAATTTAGGGAAGTCGATGTCCAATACCTGCAACCTGCATAAAAGACAAGCATGCACATCTGCATATATATCTAATCTAAACATGAAATGGAAGGGAGTGGTACATCATGTAGATCCTAACTCATAGGTGATTGTGAATCCCTCCCTCAACCACATTAGGCACATCAAATAGAAATGCAAAATAAATACACACACCATACACATGCAAGATGTGATAAGTACAATTAATAAAACATGACTATAAATATCATCAAACCCTAACCTATGAAAATTGCCATTATGAAGATATGGTAAATATCATTTGAAGACACATAATATGACATCATTATGAAAGTATTTACATTCACTAATTAAGAGAAATTAAAGCATAATCTTTGCAAGTAAGTAGTCATTGTTATGTGATATAATCAATTATTATACATAGAAAAGTTTTGCATTTCAAATGTTAGTTAAGGTTTAAATATAACTACATAAGATTCTAAAAGAAATTTAACAATGAAGTCAACAATGACAATAATGGAGGGGTATTACATCCCCCCTCTTAAAATAGGCTTACTCCTGGAAGCCAATTATCACCACTAAGATACTCAAAGTCAAAAGTAATATCCACAATGTTATTCCAAAGGGCCAAATAGTAAATTAATACAATACATACTACTAAGTATACACATCTAACCACTAAGAGCAATATGATTCTAGTTTAAGCATAAATTGAAAACCACATTGATCAAACATTCTTTCTTTAACAATTTCTTAAATAAGTTTAGATTCACATTCAATGAGCATCATAAAAGATATTCAAAATTTAAGGTTATATTTGAATAATAAGTTGAGAATCTCTTGCAATCCTAGTTAATGCAACATTCACCCAATCATAATTAATGTGGCACTAATGCAACCTATGCGATTCAAATAACTTTCCTTCCTACATGCAGTCAAAATGCAATCTCACAATATCCTCCCTTATACATACTATCAGGAGTCCATAATGATCATGATAAAAATAATACTTGTCACATAACATGGCCAACAATACCAAACATTTAGATAGTCACCACAAAACTCAAAAGGAAAACCCAAGTGGGTGAATATCAAGTTCAATAGTAAATCAAGTGGGAAAAATGTCACAAAATAGTTAGCAAAAAGAGGGTAAGGTGACTCATCCAATCATTATGAAAGTTCAAAAAATCAATGCTAGCCCACTCACAACACAAACTTATCATAAATAATCGAAAACAATTTTTCACAAAAGAAATTTTCATATAACAAGGTGACTAGCTTTAGCCACACTCTAGCGAGTAATTGCTTCACAAAATCCAACAGTCTAGTACACTAGATGCATTAGAGAATGCAATTTAAATAGAATGAATAGAGATATCATTATTGACTACTACTAATATCTTTCATGTCATTCCATGCATTTATGAGCCATACTTACTAGCAATCTTTCCATAATTTGTTATAACGCTTGAGTCTTTAAATAAATGAAAATCTACATGGTGCATTGAAAAAGATGTTTCTAACTCCATCTTATAAAATTATTGTAGTATATCATAAGTCAAAAGGTCCTCTTATGAAAGTAATACATAATTCTAATTGGGGACTTAAGTCCTTGACCTGATTGACCTAGTAAGATAAGAGACACACCCAATGTTGAACTACATTACTCACAATAACTAATTTATTATTTCAAATTTTGCACAATGCATCTAAAAATACTGTGAATTAATTTCAAATTTGACAAGTAACTCTATCTTTTCACATTTTACTAGAACACCCACGTATGATAGTATGCTATACATAATAAAATTTAATCAATACACATGAGTTTGAGCATCAAGTAGACATCAATTGTTACATAACTAAGTGCATAAGCAATATGGTTTATAATTCTAACTCAATAAAGAATAACTCAAAATATGCTATAATATAAATAGGATAAATTGTACAATCACCAAAAATAAGAGTCCTAATGTTATGAATGCAAGTTTCATTTTTTTGAAAGTTCTATTGTTTCTCATTTTTTTGTTGAACCAAACTATGTTGTTTAAATTTTCCAATGAATTTTTTTATTGTTTAATCATGTTGCAAGTTTTAAAAATTTTTTATATGATGGTGCACAATATTCCCAGAGTTCCCAATGTAGAAACTTGAGGTACACCCCACTTGAAAACCCAAGGGCAATTAACACACTAAGTTACAATGTTTTATTGAATAATTTTTAAAAAAAAGATTTATACAACACAACAATAATAATGTGAAAGCAATATACACATACACATCAAATACACATAAGGAATTACAAATATAGTTTTGATATTTAACTCATATATATATATATATATATATATATTTGAGGGTAGTAAAATAAATCAAAATATTTCTTAGAGGTGTTGGGCATTCATTTTGCACGAGGTCAATGGCAGGAATCCATTGTGTAATTCCTCTCTTGAAAAGAAAATCTTTTTAAGGATCCACTCCAAGGTTCAGTGTTTGTCTTGCGATGTACCAAAATTTGCTCAGTAGAAGATAAATGTGAATGTTCACGAGGAGGCCTTTGCTGGTAACAAAAACTCTTTTACCTTGGAATCAAGTAAAATCTGTTCGCTATCTCAAAATATCACACCAAAAGAACAATTTTTGTATTTTCTATTTTTCAATGAATGCAACTCTAATAATGCAACTACTATGAGGTCCTATTGTAACAGGGGGGTTAACAAAGAAAATAACTTGAAATTGAAATTCCTAAATGGACATAAGCTACAGAACACAACACGCTACGAGTTGAACCTTCGAAGAAATCAGTAGGAAACTAATGAAAACAAGAGCAGCACTTCCTAGAATCCACTGATGCAATCGTTGGTGAGAATCTTTAACAAATTGAATGATGTTTCACTCTTCATCAAATCACAAGGCCACAAAAAGTGTGCTCATGCGAGACAAAAAGCTATGTAGACGCAATTGGGTGATCTCTTCTCAAGCTCGTTACGTCAACGAAATTCATATATCTATAGCAAACACCAGAACTAAAGATCGCACGACCAGAAACAATGCAATAAGCCTTTGGCTCAATCAAAATCTCATGAATAAAATCCACAAAACAATGACACATCCAGGCAAGAATAACTACATTTCGAATGCTAGCACCAAAAGCATAACTTTATTGCATAATAACGGCGGCCCTTCTTACATTTTACAATGGGGTATTTATAAGAAATCGTCTCCTCAATTTGTGTTGAGAGTGAGAGATATCTTGATGCAATAAAATACTTTTAAAACATTAAAACAAACTAAATATATACCAACTGGTAATCTAACTAGTGCTTAGAGAGACTCCATCCATATTTTATTTATTAATTGGATGCATGAGCCCTTTACATGTCAAAAACAATGAAAGCATGAGAGAGAAAGTAGGAGGAAGCCATCAGTCGAAGTAGAAGTGTATGGAGACATCGAAAATAGAAGCTGGCCCTTCACTAGGTGTGTGTTGGAGTTAACTTGCCATCAGAATGCTCTCTTGATGAATGGAAAGTGCTATTTTTGGAACTGGCAGTCAATTGTCAGTGCACCTCTGAATTGCGGAGCTCAAAAAATGTGGAGCTGCAGACCTGCGTACCTGCGGAGCTTAATTCACCAAAAAATTAAAGTTCTCAATTTTGAAAACAATTTCTAGGTTTTTCTCAAATGAGGTTTTAGATCACTTTTTTTATATGCTCCATGCCCTTTTCTGATGATTTACACCCTCTGTATAGCCAATTACTTTCATAAACTTGCACTCCCTCCACTTCTTCAATCGAAAATCTCAAAGTACCTACATTGAATCTTGTCCCCAATAGCTGCATAAGATGAGGAACCTAATTTGCTTTATGTGTCCAAACTCTGTATCTTTGAACTTTGTCTTCTCTCCACCTATCCAATCCTTTCCAATGAGAAACCAAGGGATCCAAATTATCCAAGATGATCAAATGTTTGCAACTTTTTCATATTTTTTCACAAATTTTCTAGGCATTTTTAAATGACCTTTTTGGAGGTCTTTTGCTCAAAATTTCAAGTCAGAACCTTCGTTGGTCCCTAAAATTGGGCAACCAAAGGCTCAGTATTTTAGGGATTGAAATTAGATCTTCAGTTCTTTCGAATAGTGTAAGCGGTTCTAAATTCTGAGGCCCAAGTCAAAAGTTATGACCTTGACAAGTTGAGGATGCCATTTTTACCTACAAAAGAAGCAAACATTAGTCCGTAGAGTTAACAATGCATAGTAAAGACATACTAGCCATTCAAACAAAATTGGAGGTGAATCTTGAAATCTGGCTAAGTCTAAAATTTTGAAGGCCTGAAATTTGGCTAAGTTTGGATTCCTAAAGCCTTGAAATTTGGCTAAGTCTGGATTTCTAAAGCTCTGAAATTTTCTAAAATCTTTACCTTATCTCCGGGAGGTCTAAAACCTATCTCAAAAGATTCATCGCATATATTAAAATATATCTTAAACTTATACTTAAACGATATATTTAAAACCCCTCTCATGACTATTTAGACAAAACTAGAAGTGAATGCCTTGGGAGCGTGGGTGGGCTCTCTGCTAGCCTTAAAGCGTACATTTAAACCCCTCTCATGACTATTTAGACAAAATTGGAGGTGAATGCCTTGGGAGCGCGGGTGGGCTCTCTGCTACCCTTAAAGCACACACGTGGCCTTTGAAGGGCGGTGCGCGTGTTTCCCTTGAAGGTGTGTGCGAGCGGCCTTTGAAGGGTGGTGCGCGCACTGCCCATGAAGGTGCATGCGCGCGGCCCATGAAGGCGTGCATGCGGCCTTTGAAGGGTGGCAACGTGCGCGCGTGGCCTTTGGGGGGCGACGCATTTGATGATTTTTAAAATAAAAAATTTTGTGTTTTTTTCAATTTTTTTTTTTTTTTTTGTGATTTTTGGACTCAACTTTTAAACAAAAATTCTTCTCTTGACTCTCGAATTGTGAGTCTGGGACTCAAAAAAAGTAGGGGGTCCCCATTCCTAGTGAGGAATGGGGCGTGTGTTGTGGACACCACAACAAATAGCCTTGAAAAAAGGAAGAAATGACCAAGGCATTTCTTCATTAGCAAACATTCCTCCAATGTGTATCAAACACCAACCAAGCTTCGAACATCCCAAGCGTCTTCAGATGACTTTGCAATCAAAATCTCAGAAGTTGAAACCTTCTAGCTTAGTGTGTACGTTGTGTATTCATTCCTTTTGATGTGTCAAGCTGCAGTCAATCAAAATTTTCTGACAACTCAAAATAATCTTCAACTCCTCCTAGCTTATTCATTCAGAATCTCCACGAAGGCCCTTTATCAATCAATTGCTTGACCATATGAGAGAATTAGTTTGAGGGCTCTTGGTGGGATGTCACGTTCTTTTAACTTATGGCCTTTTGCATAATTTCTCTATGTCATTCAGAATGTTACTTTTGATGAAACAATATTTTGAATACAAGATGCTTTTTTTTGAGAGCGTATCCTTTGCCATTTCAGATCTTAGAATCCTTCAGACTTAACACCGTTTTTTTTTTTTTTTTTAAATTATGTATCCTAACTACGTTTAGACTATGTAGTCAGAACATCAGTGTCATTTCTTGGATTCAATCTCTTATGAACATCCCTTGTGTTCCTCTTTTAGAACTTTTTAGGAAACTCTCATGCCAAACAATGATCTTAGCAACCTTTCAAGGAGACCCCTCTTGTTTGAACTAGTTAGAGTTTGGATCATTTCTCATTATCTTCGACTTGAATTCAATAGCACCCAAAATGATCAAATCTTAAAATTTTCAAAGTGTGGAGAGCTTGTTGGTCTAGGCTTCTGATTTCCAAACTGAAAGTCCCCTAATTCCACAAGAAATGTCTGTTACTTGGTTGGTATAAAACACACAATCGTCCAAATGTTTTGACAAAGAAATACCTCCTCCTGAAGTCAGACCAAAAAGTGGTTAGTAAAATCTTGAGAAAAACCCCACATACACTTTACCCCCTAGGACTGACAGAACTTTAAAAAAAAATGAACACATGACTGAAAGAAAACACACAACACCCAAACAAAAAGACTCGACTCAAAGAAAACTAACACCTAACTAGAAAGACTAAAAAAGACTAAGAAAAACAAAAACAAAAACTTATCTACAGAAAAACTTGAATAATAAGAATTTCAGGTAGTTATTAGTAGATTTCTCATTATGTGCAATAGTAATGAACCACCCCATATAGTTCTCAAAAACACTGACTTGTCTTTGTACTCAGAAAAATAAAGTTTTGACAATCTTGGTTCAAATTCGGGGCACAAATCACACAAAATTAGAAGTTGTGGTAACTCTATATGGCCATGATTAATCCACAAACAAGTTCTCTTACCTTTAGCATCATATTCAAATTAAAAATCACCAAACTGAGAGGGACAATGGAAAGATATCACCTGATCTAGCAAGTCCCCCACCATAGGGGTACACTCACACATTGTAATTTCTCCTTCTGGTGGTCTCATCTCATGGTACACCACTTCTTGTGCACATGGAGACACTTTAGGTTCTGCTCTAGGCTCCCTTAGACTAGGGAACTCAATTCCCAGCCTCCCTTTTGAATTACAGGATTCATTACTATCATTGACCAAGATGTTTTCTGCCTCGTATTCCAAAGAAGTTTGTTCAAAATCATACTTTCCCTCCATTGCAATCTCCCAAGCTAACAAGAAATTGGGGCAACTTTCTTCTGAATGGAACCCAAATGGATGGATTCTACATGACTCAGTTATTGCATGGTTTGATATATGTGTAGAATACCCACAAATAGACATTTCCTCAGTCAAACTTGAGACCAAATTGAACACTTTTTCCATCTCTTCTACTGACAAATCTTGTTTTGAAGGAGGCAGCTTATCATTATCCAATGGGGAATCAATATCACCGCAGGAAGAATTGGTGTCTTCTTCTTGATGACTTTGTGATTCAAAAATCTCACCAACCTCAGGATCTTCTGTATTTCCATCACCTTTTGCAACTTCATGGAGTTTTGGAACTTCAAAATTTCCCGTGTCCTCAAAACTTCTTGGCATATCCACACTTATTGCGACATCAACACTTGGAATAATTTCTTCATTGAATGGGAATACAAACTCCTCTTGATTATCTTCATCAAATTTTCCTCCTGTGGACTTATCACGTGATTCAAACATCATTGCACTAAACTGCAAAGGTTGTTTCTCCATGATTTGGGGAGGCTGATCCGAAACATCATTGTGCCCATACTCATTTTTACTTGGACTCATTCCTGTGATACGACTATTCTCATTGTTGATATTCCTGTAAAGGCCAAAATTTCCACTCTGATTTTGAGAATAATTGTTTTGGGTAGCAAGTTGTCATGGATGATTGCCTTGGTCTCTTGAAGAATTTGAATTTATTTTGATGAGTTCATTGGATAAAAGAGACATTGTATCCTTCATGGCCTTAAGCTCTCTAGCCACATTGCTTTCTACTTTAGTGGATCCAACTGCCTTCTACTCAAAGAAAGCGGTCTTTTGAGACCCATATCCGGAATATGTAATTGTTGGCATTAGAGCAGCAGTAACCTGACTTGTGAATATAATAGCCTCTTTGAAAACCTTTTTAATGGTATCAATGTCTCTAGCTGGGAGCCTTCTTAGAAAAATAGAAGTTAATGAATCCATTGTTCCAAAATAGACCTGGATGGTAGCCTCCTATGGTACAGTATATGGAAACTCCATTCTTCGATACATCCTATAGAAGCAATGATTAAACTATGAAATAGTCTCATGGGGATCCCTCTTAATTGAGATGAATTGATGATATAGAAGAAGTGGATCAACATAGATCTTGAATTGTTCTAGAAACTTTCTCTCAAAGGAGTTCCAATCCATTATTGATGCTGGTGGCAGATTGAGGTACCAACTGAACGCAATTTCCCCCAAAGTGTAAGGAAAAAGGTGGTATACCACATCCATATGTTGAATCTGGTTTTGATTACAGATCTCTTTGAAAATTTTGATATGATCTTCTACTGTTCGTGATTCTCCATAGATGAACTATGGGCAAAACTTTTCAAGATTTTTGGGCAAGTCATGTAATGGTTCAGTTAGGTTCAAAGGTGAACTTTGGGCATTGAAGAAAGACATGGTACATAATGATGAAACTGTGTGAAGTGGAATGCAAAGCGAATGATGATGATGAAACGTGTAATGTGAAAGGGTGGAGTTCTTGGAATCCCTTTATCACTATGATGCTTGTGAAAGTGACTAAGTTCTAACAACTTGTGTTTATTCTGGAAAAGTGCACCTTTGGAGAAACACACTTCCTCAAAATAGTGCACCACAAAATTTTGTGGATCTGTGGACTTGTGGATCTGTGAGCCTATGGACCTGCACACCTGAATTTCTAAAAAACTCAAAAAAAAATTTGAACTTGTGCAAAGCGCAAATTATTGCAAGAGTGCAAAACTTTTGAAACTTTATCAAATCTTTCTTGTTTCCAAGAGTAGGTTTTTTTTTTTTAGGCCCTCCTTCTAGTGCCACTTCTGTTGGGCGTTCATTTTGCATGAGGTCAATGGCAGGAATCCATTACATAATTCCTCTCTTGAAAAGCAAATCTTGATCCACTCCAAGGTTCAGTGTTTGTCTTGCGACGTACCAAAATCTACTCAGTAGAAGATAAATGTGAATGTTCATGAGGAGGCCTTTGCTGGTTCCAAAAACTCTTTTACCTTGGAATCAAGTAAAATCTGTTTGCTATCTCAAAATATCACACCAAAAGAACAATATTTTTGTATTTTCTGTTTTTCAATGAATGCAACTCTAATACTACAACTACTATGAGGTCCTATTCTAATAGGGGGTTAGCAAAGCAAATAATGAAACTGAAAGCAAATAACATGAAATCAAATAACTTGAAATTGAAATTCCTAAATGGACATAAGCTATAGAACACAACACGCTGCGAGTTAAACCTTCGAAGAAAATGGTAGGAAACCAATGAAAATAGGAGCAACGCTTCCTAGAATCCACTGATGCAATCGTCGATGAGAATCTTTAACAAATCGAATGATGTTTCACTCTTCATCAAATCCAAGGCCACGAAAAGTGTGCTCATGTGAGACAAAAAGCTATGTAGACACAATTGTGTGATCTGTTCTCAAGCTCGTTACGTCAACAAAATTCATATATCTATAGCAAACACTAGAACTAAAGATCGCAAAACTAGAAACAATGCAATAAACCTTTGGCTCAATCAAAATCTCATGAATAAAATCCACAAAACAATGACACATCCAGGCAAGAATAACTACACTCCGAATGCTAGCACTAAAAGCATAACCTTATTGCATAATAACGGCGGCCCTTCTTACATTTTACAATGGGGTATTTATAAGAAATTGTCTCCTCAATTTGTGTTGAGAGTGAGAGATATCTTGATGCAATAAAATACTTTTAAAACATTAAAACAAACTAAATATATACAAAAATCTAACTGGTGCTTAGAGGGACTCCATCTATATTTTATTCATTAATTGGATGCATGAGCCCTTTACATGTCAAAAACAATGAAAGAATGAGAGAGAAAGTAGGAAGAAGCCATCAGTCGAAGTAGAAGTGTATGGAGACATCAAAAATAGAAGCTGGCCCTTCACTAAGTGTGTGTTGGAGTTAACTTGCCATCATAATGCACTCTTGATGCATGGAAAGTGCTATTTTTGGAACTGGCAGTCAATTGTCGACGCACCTCTGAATTGCAAAGCTCAAAAAATGCGGAGCTGCGGACCTACGTACCTATGGAGCTGTAGACCTGCAGAGCTCAATTCACCAAAAAATTAAAGTTCTCAATTTTGAAAACGGTTTCTGAGTTTTGCTCAAATGAGGTTTTAGATCACTTTTTGTATACGCTCCATGCCCTTTTCTAATGATTTACACCCTCTTTATAGCCAATTACTTTCATAAACTTGCACTCCCTCCGCTTCTTCAATCGAAAATCTCAAGGCACTTGCATTGAATCTTGTCTCCAATAGCTGCATAAGATGAGGAACCTGATTTGCTTTATGTGTCCAACCTTTATATCTCTAACCTTTGTCTTCTCTCCACCTGTCCAATCCTTTTCGGCAAGAAACCAAGTGATCCAGATTATCCAAGACGATCAAATGTTTGCAACTTTTTCATATTTTTTCACAAATTTTCTAGGCGTTTTTAAATGACCTTTTTGGAGGTCTTTTGCTCAAAATTTCAAGTCAGAACCTTCGTCGGCCCTTAAAATTGGGCAGCCAAGGGCTCACTATTTTAGAGATTGAAATTAGATCTTCGGTTCTTCTTTCCAATAGTGTAAGCGGTTCTGAATTCTGAGGCTCGAGTCAAAAGTTATGACCTCGACAAGTTGAGGATGCCATTTTTACCTACAAAAGAAGCAAACATTAGTCCATAGAGTTAACAATGCATAGTAAAGACATACTAGCCATTCAAACAAAATTGGAGGTGAATCTTGAAATCTCACTAAGTCTAAAATTTTGAAGGCCTGAAATTTGGCTAAGTCTGGATTCCTAAAGCCCTGAAATTTGGCTAAGTCTGGATTTCTGAAGCCCTAAATTTTTTTAAAATCTTTACCTTATCTCCGGGAGGTCTGAAACCTATCTCAAAAGATTCATCGCATTCCTGAAGCCCTGAAATTGGGCTAAGTCTGGATTTCTCGAGCCTTAAATTTTTTAAAAATCTTTACCTTATCTCTGGGAGGTCTGAAACCTATCTCAAAAGATTCATCACATATATTAAAATATATCTTAAGTATAAGAAATTAAATATTTCTTATACTTAAACGATATGTTTTAAACCCCTCTCATGACTTTAAATTTTGAAGCCCTACAATTTGGCTAAGTCTAGATTCCTAAAGCTCTGAAATTTGGCTAAGTCTGGATTTTTGAAGCCCTAAAATTTTCTAAAATCTTTACGTTATCTCTGGGAGGTCTGAAACCTATCTCAAAAGATTCGTCGCATATATTAAAATATAACTTAAGTATAAGAAATTAAATATTTCTTATACTTACACGATATGTTTAAAACCCCTCTCATGACTATTTAGACAAAACTGGAGGTGAATGCCTTGGGAGTGCGGTGGGCTCTCTGCTACCCTTAAAGTGTTTAAACCCCTCTCATGACTATTTAGACAAAACTGGAGGTGAATGCCTTGGGAGCGTGGGTGGGCTCTCTGCTACCCCTAAAGTGCGCACACGACCTTTGAAGGGCGGCGCGTGCGCTGCCCATGAAGGTGCACGCACGCACGGCCTTTGAAGGGAAACACGCACGCTGCCCATGAAGGTGCATGTGTGTGCGGCCTTTGAAGGGCAGCGCACGTGCTGCCCATGAAGGCGCGTGTGCAACCTTCGAAGGGCGACGCACGTGCTGCCCATGAAGGTGCGCATGCGACCTTTGAAGGGTGGCAGCGTGCGCGCAAGGCCTTTGGGGGGTGACGCGTTTGATGATTTTTTTTAATTTTAATTTTAATTTTTAAAATTTTTTTTTTGTTTTTTGTCAATTTTTTGATTTTTTTGTGATTTTTGGACTCAACTTTTAAACAAAAATTCTTCTCCTGACTCTTGAATTGTGAGTCCGAGAGTTAAAAAAAGTAGGGGGTCCCCATTCCTAGTGAGGAATGGGGCATGTGTTGTGGACACCACAACAAGAGGCAAGATGATGAAATTGTTTTTTATCATTTATTTTTTTCTGAAAATCTATACACACTAAACTTAAATGATTTAAATGAAAATAAATAAATAAATAAGACAATAAGTGATTGTTCCAGCGTTGCATGTGATCCCACCATACCACCGATATTATTGCATGGGGTAACTTTAGTTTTGGTTGTACTCTTTATATAGGTCAAAAAAGCATGGAAAAGGGACGTGGGCCACATACCCCACCCCTCACACACTTTATTAGTTCCTACCATGGGCAGAAATATTAGTTCCTACCATGGGCAGGAGTACTTATGCATTCATGTCAGTGCTAATATGACATTAACACTGACCAATCAAATCAAAGAATTTAAAAAATTATATGAAATTTCAAATGTCTATATTTTTTTCTAATTTTTCATTATTTTATAAATCACATTTTTCATTCATTCTATTGGTCCATACTATTTTTGGTGGGGGAGGAAATTAATTTTCTTCAACAAAATTACAAATATTTTCTAACAACTTCATCGTGCATTAATGAATGCATTAATTACAACATTATCTTTTCTACATTTGTGACAAGTTGATAAGATTTTTTATTTTTTTTCAATCATATTATCTTCCACCTCACACAACATGTCTAATCAATATTAATTCTCAATAGCAATATAATTTCAATATGTTATATCTTTCTATTTGAATTTCTAATTTTTTTTAAACTTTGATTTTTTAATAAAAGTAGTTGAATTATTACTATTATTTTACTTTTATAAAAATAAATTAAATAATATTATTTTTTAATTATATTTTATAATAATGTTTGTAATATGTATAATTGATAAGTGTTACAATTTATAAATTATATCATTTATTATTATTGATATTTTTTATTTAAACAATTTATCATTTAGTTAAATATATTTAAAACTTAAATATATATTTTAATATTAAATTAATAATTATATTTTACATCAAAAAAACATACTAAAGGAAATAACCACAAAAAAGAAATAATTCAATTATAAAAGATATATAAATTATTATTAAGTTTTTATAAACTATGTATTAAAATTAAATAGTTATATTCTATTTCTTATTTATTACATCATATTTGTTCATCAACATCAAATTTATTTATTTATTTTTTATCTTCATCAACATCAAATTTGTATGTATTACATCTATTTATTATTTACAAATGTACATATTAAATTATATAGATATTATTTCATAATTAAAAATTACTTAATTTTATTTTTTTTTTGAAATACAAAACATTAAATAGTAAACCTTCTCTAATTGTGTAAAATTAAAAAATTAATTTTTCTTACAAAATATTTTTATATTTCAATACATTTCATTTTTTCTTATACAAATGTGAGTTTTAATATAAAAATTAAATTCTTAGTTTCATTAATTAAAATATAATATATTTAATTTTTTTTATTATAACCATAATTTTATTTTGACTATTTGTTTTATTAAGAAAAATAATTATATTTAACTCTCTCTCTCTCTCTCTCTCTCTCTCTCTCTCTCTCTCTCTCTCTCTCACACACACACACACACACACACACACACACACACACACACACACAACTTATGTTGGTATCACTCTATCTTACTATTCTATCTCTCTTCCTCTTCTTCCTCTATATTATCTACCCTTTTTTCCTCTGCATATATGTTTATGTTGTTACTATTCTATACTGCTATTTATCTTTATCTAATGATTAAAAATAGTGTGACTACCATTTGATAACCAAGATGAGAATGATACATAGTTGGGGGAGTTTTTCCAACTACTTATGGTTCTCTAGTAGCATGCATAACATGCTTAAATATACAATGTGATACTCCAAATGCTTCATCACTTCTTCAAGTTCTATAATTCAGATATTGGTATGGATATCTTTCCTCATTGCACATATTTTAAGTTGTCAATGTAGAAGGTGCAAATTTGTCTAAAGCATATGTATTGATCGTAGTATGATATTAAGTACTTAGTGCCATATTGGGGACTTTGGCCTCTTATTCTTGGGCTTAAATACCCAAAGATATAATAATATAACACAAGAATTTAACAACAAAATATGAGCCATCCTATCAGATCACAAGTGCATTTCTAGGCAAAAATTAATGCATTCACAATGTTAATTTAGAACTATTTAACCTTATTCTCACTCATCTACACCTCTACAACCATTATGCATTAGGCAAGAACTATGACGCATTGTGTCTCTTGTTTTTAATGTTTAAATATATCATTTGTTCCTTATAAACTATTTTCCCATTCCTTTTCAAATCTGCATAGGTTATAATTTAGGAAAGTTTGATTTAGGATTTAGAGTTATTATTATGGTTATTATTAATTACTTTTCTAAAAGTAAGTTTACTTGAGAATTGATTTATTTTAGTATATGTAATTAGATTATTTAATTTAATTTTTAAATTGGTGTATTTATAAATGGATTTGGTATTTGTAATTTAATGAATTTATATTATAATTCAATTGAATTTATAATATGATTTAAAGTTAAATTTAAATTTAAGTAATCTTATATTTAAATATCTATGATATAACTTAAAGATAAATTATGAATGAATGAACTAAGATTTATTTCACAAGTGAATTAATTATAAGTTAATTGGATTAAACTATAGATAAACTTGAGATTATAATTAAATATTGTTTGACAAACTATTATTATTATTATGATTTCTTTGTATGTGGTTTTATTGTATTTTCTTTTATATGATATTTTGGGGGTTATGTAGATTGTCAATTAGTATCGTTCACGAGAGGTAGTGAGGCTCTTTTTTTAATGTGAAATGATATAACCATTTTTATATCTTGATAGTCCATGTATGATTTGGAGTGTAAGTGTGAGTAATCCTTCTTGATTCGATGATTATGTCTTTTAACCAAAATAGATGATGACCATTACTTTGTTAAGTTCGATTTACTTGGTCACCTTGTATTACAATTTATATTGTCTTATAGGATGGTTTCATTTATAGATCATGTTACTTTATATTTGTTCTTTGATCCGGATGGTTATTTTTATGGGTTAAGCTCCCTATGGTGGAGATGGAAGTTATTGGCATTGGTTGTTCATTGTTCTCATGATTATGCAACTTTATGGATTGTTACTATGATTATGGGATAGCCATTATGAGATGGATGGTTCTTTGAGATGTTATATCAAGATGGATGATGAATCCTTGTGTGGATGTGATGTTATTTCCTATGCTCCATTATTTTTATTTGGTGACTTTCATGATTATGGTTTATGAGAATATTTTTGATATTATTGGGATTATTTTGAATGGAGCATTGGGGTAGGTTATCTCGGTGTATAAAGGGGAAGTGGCTTGTAATGGGGGTCGAGGCCTTAAGTGGCTACTAGGGTAAATCATTGTAAGTAACTTAATTAAGTAACAACATTGCACATTAAATGGGGGAATTTCAAATGAATTAAAAATACTACATGTCCCTCACCCATACCTTGAACGCTAGTACAGGCTAGGATGGGAGTGAGAGAAGATGCTCAATTGTGATCTTGCATAGTTAGTTTCCTTGTCTACATGAAAAGATTACCGATGTTGCATAGAGTAACTATGGGGCTGAGGTCCACAAGACTACCAAGGTAAGGTTAGAGTTGACTTATGTGATGACACTTCCCCTTATGCATCTTAGGTTGCCTCTGTGTGTGTGTGTGTGTGTGTGTGTGTGTGTGTGTGTGTGTGCGTGTGTTTATTTTGAATTTCCTCTGGGATTCTCTTTTTTCATATGAATAGTACCACTTATTGTAGAAAGCTTTTAGGATCCTTTCCTAGGATTTATGTTGTCAATTATGTGGTTTGATTAGCCATATGAGAATTGTACATTATCTCCCCTACATGGTGGCAGTGAGAGCCTGAGTAGGTGACCACGTGGTTGGGAGGTAGTGACTTCTTACCATTTGGCCCCCTCTTAGATTGACACCAATGTTGGATGCTAATTGATGTAGTTGTACCATTATCATTCTTATTCTTATCTTGGAGACTTTCTATTCAGATGTTGTATCTATGTATTCATGTACTTTGTATATTAAGATCCTATGAGGTGATGTACTGTATTTTGATGTATTTGTATTTATTATTACATACTCTTCGACATGTGTAGTGAATTTTTTTTTTTGGATGTTCCTAGGTTATTTATATGATAGTCATTTACGATTACATATTGTACTTGAGGTTAAAACTAATTAATAAAACTTTCTTAAATGTGACTTAATGTGAAGGAACCCTTGAGGAATGGAAATTTTATTTGTGATTCCTTATGTGTAGTTGATGTGTATGTGTATATTTCTTTCACATTATTATTGTTGTGTTGTATAAATTTTTAAAAATAATTTTTTCAATAAAACATTGTAAAACAGTGTGTAATTTCTCTTGGGTTCTTGAGCAAGGTGTTACATTGGGTGGAATCGCAAATAAAGATCCTAACAAAGCTCATATTAACACAATGCTAGGATATGCCTTGAACATAGGTGGATTACATGCATCATTGCAAACAATTTGTGCTTTACTATCCTTCAATGCTTCCCTATTCTCATTTGCAGATGCAGATGATACCATTCTTGCAATATAGGGTTTTCAAATCAAGAAAATTCATGACTTTGAATCTCAGCTCAAATAACCTCACACAACTTACTTGCTAAGCTAGTGGCATGTACTACAATCTCTTCGTACTTTGCACAAACTACTCTACAAATTGTCTTAACTCTTTGCTCTGTTAACCCAATAGCATGATGAGTTGAAATAAATTTTAAAACCAACTATATAGCTTTAAATAGTCAAATTGGGCTTCCATTAAATACTCCATGCTAATATTAGGTATACACTGGGTGCATTACAACTGTCTCAACTCACTCACTAAAAATTTGGTGTGTACACATCCTCCAACATTTCTCGGCTAGTATCAAAACTTGGTTCATACTAACATTCAAAACTAGCACTCAATCTCTACCAAGATTTCAAACTTAGTACCATAATTCATCTTCAACTTGAAAATTAACATATGTCCTTATGCATCCTTAGTAATGTTGATTTGGACTTACATGCATGCAATATGAGGAACTACTATATGATATAGCAATTTGAAACATAGTTCCATGCATACCTTGTCATTTAGTTTGAGGCAGGGGAATCACCTAATCCATTGGATTTAGTGATCACAATTTGTCCATTTGTATTATTTCCTTCATCTGACTTCTTTCTCCATGTTTGATTCATTTCATTCCTTAATTCTTTAGTAAATAGCTTTGTCTTTCCATTGTTTACCTCAATATTTGGTGTTGACGCTCATTTCATACAATCCTTTCTTAGATGACCAACATTCTGACAATTGAAACATACTGGTCCAAAATTTCTCCAGTTACCAGATCTTCCCTTGAGATGTATCCTAGCACAATTTGATGCAATGTGTCCATACTTACCACAATATTGACAATTTATATAATTATTGTAATCCCAATTTATGGTATTATCTTTCTTAGGTGCTTTTCCTTGACCTTTAGGTGTCAAATCATTCTTTGCCTTAGATCTATAATCTTGTGATTTATGACCATAATTTTGACATGTACAAAAAAATCCTTCAAATAAATAAGTAGTTGGTGCCTTATTGATCTTTGATCTACACTCATGTGCTTGATGACCTTGTTTGTCATAATTAAAGCAATAACCATTGAATTTAGGTTTGGGGTTTCACTTACTATTCTTGCTCCTACAAAAGTTTGTTGTATGGCTTGGTTTTCCACAATGATAGCATGTAGTCTTCTTGTTCTTTGACTTTGTATTCACATTCCTTTATTCTCCTTGCTTTGATGATTATCCCTGCTCGACACTTGTTCAACACCTGAAAGGAACTTGACATAGCCTAGACCATAGGTGTCATGAGCTCTACCTGGTGCATTCATTTGTTCATTTAGAAATCTCATGGACTGTTTAGGTTTGTTCAACCTCTCAAAAAATTTATTTTCATCTTTCAACTCATTTGTCAACTTGTCATTTTTAGATTTCAGATTTGAAATCTCCAATTCCTTTCTTCCAATCTCATGATTTTCACTTAGCAACTAATTGAGCATATCAAACTGATTATGTGTTGTCTTATGTACTTATTTGATTCTTTCATCAAGTCTTGTTACCAAATGTCTCTTGTCTTCATCAACTATTCCTATCACTTCAACTTTTTCTTTATCTTCCTCAACCTTTTTCTTTTGTTTTGTTACTTCACATAGCCTTACTTCTTGAATTTCATGTTCTATTTTCAATGCTCTTTCTTCCTCATTCAAGGTAATGTTCCTCTCCAATAGATCTACTATTGCTGCATCAAATTCATTGGAATTTCCCTCATCAAATAGTTCTTCAAAAAATTATTTTTGGTATTGGGTGTCATTTTGTTATATAGCCATCTGCTTCCTTCTCTTCAAGGATTGCCTTAATGTTTCATTTGTGGCCTTTTCTTATTCATATAAAAGATAAACATTAATCTTCTAGTTCTCAATGATCTTTCTAGATTTGTTACCAATCACATCAACTTAATATCGAATCTACCTTCTAACTCCACAAATATAAACTCATAAACATATACAACATTAACAAACAAATTTGCTAATGTCGAATAAATTCCAAGGTGAAGGTAAAATTGTGGTGGGGATAACACCCACAAAATATTCACTAATGTAGCAATAAATTTGTGCCCATTAAGGCTACAATGCTTTGATCACTTCTGATGATCTACCCTATCATGGGTCTACCCTATTAAAGGCTAAAAGACCTATTAGGTTCTACCTTGGTTTAAGTATTTTTAAATCACAATGAAGTGAGTACTCTATTAGGAGATTTGCATAAGCCTATTAAAGATACTCTATTAAGAGATTTAACTCTAAAACACCTATTAGAATGTTTAATACGTGATCCTTCAATTAGTACTTTAATGCTTGATAACATATCTCCTCTATGCAATGTACTATCACTTGACTATGATTGATCTCCTCTATCCATGCTCAAAACTCTTCACCACACTACTCGGTCTCTACACTCTAATTCACCTCCAAAAAATTTCTCTTCACCTATTCATCCGCATACATCCCATCCATATTGAATGAGGTCATAGAACCTACTTAAATAAATGATTCAATGAATCTTCTAGATCCAAATCAATGATCTAGAATCAATGCTTTTGCCGTATGGTGCTCACATTTTTCTAATTGGTGGATTGCCTTGCCTAGGGATTAATGATATCCCTGTAAACATGTAATCACCTCCTTGATTACCCTCTTGATCTTAAAACACACTTCCAACTTGACAAAAATTGTTATCATACGATTCAATGTCATTCCAAACAAAATGTTAAATTGTATTACTCGACACTTATATCACCCTGGATCTCAACATGAATGATTCTGTCATGCTATCCCAGACCTTAACTATGCGTGACATGAATTGAATAACTCTACCTCTATATCACTTGACTTCTACTGATAACTCTAAATAACTCAACATTCATTGTTATCTCTAATAAGATTGAAATCATTGAAGTGCTTGGCAATCATTAGCTCGCTCAATAGTAACTACTTCTTGACACATTCCTTGGTACATGTACAAGTCTTCATTCCTTGGCTTAGCCTATATAGGATGACTGAGTCATAGTGATGACCGAATAATCATGCCTTGTGAATGACTAAGTGTTTGACACTAATAGACAAAATGGCTTAGGGATCAATACCTCTATCCAATATTCACTAAGTGAAATATAATATATGCATGTTGCATCAATTCATGGATGATCAAAATATCTTTATGGAGTTGATGTAGGATTTCACTCTTTAGGGACAGTTCACAAAGTTGTGAAAATGAATGTAATGCACAAGATGTAATCAATAAATGCAAGGTACAAGGTCTAACTACAAGGTTTCATAATTTTCTTATCAAAAATTGCAATTACCTTTGGAAATGTTGTCAAAAGGGAAGATATTGCCTATGGGGGAGAGAGTTAATAGAAAAGGAGAGAGTTTATGTGTACGGAGACAAGGAGTTGATGTTGAATGATGAAGTATATCCTAAGGGGGAGTAGTTGTAGACTGAGCAAGAGTACCTAATGTAGAACAAAGAGCATGATGATGTCAAAGCTAAAGATGTTTATGTGTGTTTGAAAATATTTTTTCATAATATAATGATATGTAATAATGTGTCACCATCATTGCCAAAGGGGGAGATTGTTATCCCCAACTGATAATGTTTGTAGAAGGGTCACATCAGTTGCTATATTTTCATTGATGTCAAGCTTGATTGGTAAGACATTATTCTAATTCACTAGAGGGCCATATCATTTTATTAATGAAGAGGATTTGAAGAAAGTATATTGATGAAGATAGTATTGATAAGTTTATGTAATTCAATGGGCACTTGATGAGCTATACTTTGACAATATAATGTTGATTTGATTGTTTTACATGATTTGATTAAGTGTTAAGATCATGTATAAGAAAGTCATAAAGTGGAAGACAATTTGGTTGGTGAATGAAGAACCTTAGTATTAGATAAGCTACTACAATTGTCACCGAGTGCATGTAAAGGGAATGAATGAAGAAAAATGTCAACCAAGGGTAGTGTTGATAGAGTGAAGAATAGTGTCAAGTGAGCAAGGGAGACAATAATAGTTTTGAAGACAACTAACTTGAGGCCAAATTTGATGGAAATAAAGATAGTTTGAGAAGTTTTGAGGATAAGGAAAAAGTTAATTATGAGATATATGGATGGAGAAATGAAATGAAGATCTAATGAAGGATATTTGATGATTTGAATTGAAGCACAGAGTTCAAGTTTAAGGTCTGATAGTCGAGTGTCTAAATTCAATGAATCTAAGTTGGATGAATATCAGACAATTGTGATTAAATGAAAAAACAAGGAAGAATCTCATGACACAAAAATAAGTTTTCTATTTAAGGGATGCATAACACATGCATTATTGTTGATCAAGTTGATGTTAAAGGTGATAGCCAAGGGATAACGAGAAACATGTATTTTAAAATCTAGCAAGTGAAGTGCAAAGTTTTTGTGTATGTGATTTGATCAATCAGAAAGAAGAAAAAGGATGAGACAAGGAAAAAGAATGATGGAAATAGAGATTTGATCCAGAACCTGCAAACTTTTGAAAAAAACTATGTGGCACATAAGTACCATGAGCCAATAATGTGGCAGATAGGTTGGCAAATTGGGTAGTCAAGTATAATGAGGCAGCTAAGTGGACGGATGGACATGATATCCCATCAAAGTTTAATGAAGTCATTGAAAGGGATTGTATCCTGGATAGATTGGGTATAATTAAATGCCATAATGAAAGTTAGTAAGTTGCAGGCTGCAGTCAGTAATCACATGTGTGGATTTATTATGATAATCAATGATTTATGGGGAATATGCAAAGTTGTGAGGTGGAAGTATGATATTTCTTGTACTTCCCATATCTACAATATCCATCAACCTATGTTAAGTACTACTTGTGGGAAGCTAATTCACAAGGCGAAAAGAAGGTGTAAGAAAATGAGGAGAGCGTAAGGCTTGCAGGTTTTGAAGGTTTTGATACTGATAATAGAGATTGCATTGAGAAGAACACCATGGTTGCGGAAAGACATAGAAGGGAACCAGAGGATGAAGCCGAGAAGAAGATCCAAGGTGTGGAACATCCTGAGGAGAGGAGAAATAATGAATTATATTGAATGCCTCCACAAATGGAAACCCTCTGTAATCAAAAGTATGGTTAGATACTGGAACAAAGACATGCTTAAAATCGATGGGATGGAGTTCTTTGTTATGGAAGAAATTATATCCTAGATTACTGGCAAGAAATTTTACAGAGACTAGAAATTATCTAGGCAAGTGGTGGTGGAGTTTACTAAGAACCAAGAGGAGAAAGATGCGCTGGTGAAGAAAGGTACCCATTATCTCCCGAGCTCCATTAAGCCTCTGTGGAGATTTGTGCTCTGTACCATCTTCAAATATATTGCTCTTGATACCAGGTTTGATTGCATATGCACTTACCACTTTGTGCTCCTCAACCATTTTAGGTATGGGGCAAAAATTTCTATCCCCTTCTACCTTTACTCATCGATGAATGATAATATTAATGAGTATAAAGAAAGTAAAACTAGAAATCCAGCACTCCATGAGGGGCTACTACTATTAATCTATGAATACTTCAAAGCTAGGGCTACTAGTAAAAAAATCAAAGATAGGAAAGATGGCAAGAAAATAAAAGGGGATTCTGATGAGTTTGAGGAGAATTATTCACCTTCAGATATGGAGGAAAGTCTTGAGATGCACATGAATTTGGAGGACTTTGAGACCCTATAGCATGGCTTGGGGAATAAAACCCTCAAAACTGATAGCAAGGAGAAAATTGTGCACCCCTAGCCCACACAGGACATTGACACTTCTTCAGATAGGGGTTATAATAAATGGGCTGAAGGGATGGACACGAGTGAAGATAGTGTTGAGGTAGAGGAGAAAATCAGGGAAGGGGATGGTAAGGAATGAAAGAAGAATAAGAGGACCATCACTATCAAAGTGCCAGAAAGCAAAGAGAAGGAGGTCATGGTGTTAGGGAATCAGAAAAGGAAAACCCTGGATGACAACAAGGAAAAACAAGGGGAGGAGAGTGAGAAGGTGGAAGGGGACCCCATTAATAGGGAGGGACCCAAACAAGGCTATTAGGACTTTGACACTAGTACCTACAGATGCTTGGTCATAGGGAAGGATAAGAAGGTGGTGTGGAGGAACTTTGACTCTGCTTTGGCCAATATGGGCATTAAACAGGAGCTAATCATAACTTAGGTCAAAGAAAATGAAGATGGTAGAATCTAGCTGGAGGAGTTGATTGATCCTGCTCTGGTTATCCTCAATGACATTACAAGGCATAACTTAGACATGGATGTCCTTAACAATGCAAAGAACAATGTGGTGGACAACTTTCGCACCACTAAGTGGCTTTTCCACGAAATCCTTGACCTCAACCACATAATGAGCACTCTGAAAAGGGAGACCTATAGCTTAAAGAACAAGGTCAAAGAGGATGAACAAAACATGGACAAAAGGGTGGAGTAAGTCAACAACATAACTCATGTAGTGGAATAACAATGTAAGGTATAGTTGAGTAGAGCTCTAGCATCCTCAAAGACAATGTGAACATCAAGAAGTTCATCCACTCTATAGATGATCAGAGCATCAACAAGGAGCATGACCCTAACACCCACAGCTTAAAGGAAAAGACTTTGGATGAAGGTGCAAGGAAACGAACCAGATCTAGCACTAGGAAAAACGGATACTCTAGCCCTAGATCAGGAGCTTTCTAAGGTGAAGGAGGCAATAGGCAAGCTGTCGGAGCTGGAGATCAACACAAATGAAATGCTAAGAGACATCGTCTGAGCGCCCTGGCCTTTTTGGGCTGCCCTAGTTTTTTGGCATCTCTCTCTGGCTTTATTTATGTTTGTATCTTTGTTTAGGGAGATGTTCTTTCTTTTTTCTTTCAGGCTTGGTTTGTAGCCTTTTGCGCTCTGTTGTAGATTGATATTTTATGTTTGGGTTTCAGGGCCCTTTTAAAGCTCGTTTTCCTTAATCAAAAAACTATTTTAACTTATGACACATACAAACATAGTTGAACATGCATTACTTCATGATGTTTTCTTACCCACTATGATATTATTTTTCTACACATGATCTAACATTCATTGATTTACATCATCTATGATACAATTTATATATATTTACTATTATATTTATCTAATCATACATTTACATAATTTTCTTTTAGAGCATACATATTGAGCCTACATTGATATATCATACTCCTAAAGCTATATATTAAGGCTATATAGTCATATTAAACTTTTATAGTTTTTATTAAGTAAAAATAGATTTTGAAAAGGACCCAAAACCTTGTACAAAGGGACAAGAAAGATATAACGATGAAGGATCTTTAAAAAACTATGGAACACCACCCAACAAACTAGATGAACACACCAAAGTTCCCAACAAGAGGGAAAACAACTCAAAAAGCCACATACCATCAAGATTACATTTTGGTCTAGTATTTTGAGAACATAAAGACATATCAAGTGAAGGTTTGGAGGATTTAACTTTTTTTCCTTTAACTGATGTCCAACCATCCTCCACCTTCCCAACAGCCTTCTACCAATCCCTAGGGCAAACCACTGGAAAAGCGGTAGCCCCACTACTAACCCCCAAAACCCTCATAGCGGGAGATAAAATAGTTGAATCGACACCAACAACAATGTTTTGGATAGAGTTAGCAACAGAAGAAAGGACAACAACAACATTCTAAATCAAAGCCACCAAAGGGACAAAATTTGAATCATCAAATTCAGCAGAAGAAGAAGGAACAATGACAACATTTTGAGTCAAAACCACCATAAGGACATCATTCAAATCATTAGAGAAACAACAGAATCCCCAACCAAAGAAAGATCATTCTGAGAAGAGCTATCCAACCCATCCACATCTGTGGATACTTTCTAAATCATATAGTGATCATCCAAAACCCCCAACCACCAAGAAGGTGATTTCTTTGATCTAACCTTGTCATATTAAACTTTTATAGTTACCTTATCATGTCTTATCCCTCTACATATTATTTTTACTATAATATCTTTACATTATGAGCACCCAATCTCCAAATGATTTATGACACCACTATTTCTATATTTTTACATCTATGAACATTACATATCCCCTTCTATATTATGTCTTCATGGAAGTATATATAGACTTATGGGTGTTATACTATTATTCATGACTTGCTCCATTATTTTTGTTTTTATGCCTTGTTATTCTAGCTTGGACTTTATGTTATTATTTTTCTTGATGTAGATTCTCTAAATTTGCACTAATTATTTTTTCTTTGAGCCCTTATTTTAGTTTTGATTCCTTTGTTTCTATTTTATAAATTTGTTTAAGCTCAATCTCTTTAATTTGACTTTGTGACATTGTTAAAGTTTTATGCCCCTATCCAATGCTAGTGTTCCTTATTGCATACCTAAACCAATGTGAGGCAATGCTCTTCAATGTGTTACATTGGTGGAATATATTATTTTAATATTTAATGTAATAACCTTATTTTTTCCATTTTGATAACAACATTATAATTCTTTGATTTCATTTCAAGTCCATATTTGTATCATTCTTACCACTCATGAAATTTACATGATCATTACACGATGAATTATTCATAATCATTACTTCACTTACATTTACTTTTCATGTACTACTTTTCTAATTTCATTGATTCTTTGTATCATATGTATAAAATAAACGGTTAGGTAGCACATCATTTTTACAACACTTTAATGATGTGATCTTTCAAATAGTCATTGGTGCTTGTATACATTTTCTTTGACCTGGATTAAAGAGTATACTTGAAGAGAACATATTCACATGATCAGGGCTTGTAGAGTCAATTACTTATATATACCTCTCAATTCAATATCATTTTGAGTGTTTGAGATATTTAACCTACATGACAAATGAAGAAAAAATAGATAAAAAATATCAAATTGATGAAAGAATATGCAATACATCAAAACAAACTCACTATAGGCAAGGCAAGTCTATAAGTGCCAACTTTTCCCAGATCGATGAAATTATTCAATTGTAGAACACTTTTTTTAAAACTAGATTATAATAACTATTTAATATTTTTAATCTCAAGATATATCACATTAGATTTCATCCATTCTCTAGTCACAAAGCTAAACATTGTTATCTCCTTAATCCCTTTCTAGAAACAAAAAAGTATGCTATCAAAGTTTGATTATTCTATTCCATTATTAATGTTTTAATATTCTATTATATTATATTATTAATGTTTTAATTAGGGGTTGCAAGCTTTGGGTTTAACCATGGAGGAAACTTCGTAGTTAAGCATGCTTAGACTAGAGTAGTATTGGGATGGGTGACCTCCTAGGAAGTCCCGATGCTTCACCCCTGTGAGCATCACCTAGATCCAATGAGTGCTAAGTGTTCCATTTATTCTCACAAGAGATGGATTCATGTTGAATCACTATTCATGAAAATGGGTCAATGAGTTGACTCAAAATCACATAGCTAAATCCTAATAGCAATATCACAATTTGACATGCTGTGGAAATTATCTCCTACTTATCAATTGATGAGCTTAAGGGGCTTTCTAATGAATGGTTCATAAAGCACAACACTTGGTGAAAGTTTTGCAAATGGGGTTGTAAGCTTTCGGTTTAACCACAGAGGAAGCTCCGTAGTTAAGCGCACTTAGGCTAGAGTAGTACTGGGATGGGTGACCTCCTGGGAAGTCCTGGTGCTTCACCCCTATGAGCATCACCTAGATCCAATGAGTGTTAAGTGTTCCATTTATTCTCATGAGAGATGGATTCATGTTGAATCACTACTCATGAAACATGGATAAATGAGTTTGACTGAAAGTCACACAATTAAATCCTGATGGCAATAACACAATTTGACTTGCTGTGGAAATTATCTCCTACTTATTAGACTAATATGTGTTTATGTGTGTACATCTTATTTAATTTACTTATACTAACAAAAATAATGCCATTATGATTGAGGACAATAATAGCAATATTATTTTTCTATAGTCAAAATGAAAGAATTAAAAGATTATATGCTTACATCACAGTAATAAGACTTTTCACAACTATTGTCCAATAAAATGATAGATAAATTTACTTTTGATATTTAAAAAGAAAAAAGAAATACATTTAAAAAACTATTTCAAACTATTTCAATTCTAACATGTCTTCATTCATCTACATTAATGTGTGCATCGTCCTATATATTTACAAGTCATTTATAGATCCAAAAACAAAATCACCTAATGTTAGACTATAAAACAAAATTTAATTTTATTTCAATTCCTATCTTGACCATCCAAGCAAAATAAAAATAATAATAACAATTCAAAAGTTTTCACAAAAAAGCCCCCAAAAAAATACCACCAACTCCCACATTTAAATTCCACTTGGAAAGATTTAATATATCTCCTTTTCACGATCCACCAACCCACTTCCATCCCAAAGACCTAACAAAACAATTTAATGGTCTTTAATCCCCATGAATGTTGAAAGCCGTCACGAAATCTGACCAAATACCCTCATAACCAATAAACAAAACGAAATTCTCTCACGAGACGGCGAAAGCATTTGACTGAGGGTTGTTCTTATCTCACTTCAGAAATCACGTGGAGATCATATGACTCATGATTTACTTTCTTGTTCAGAATAATTCTATATATAGAGCTTCAGTAGAAGATGAAGCAAACATCACTAAGAGTCTCTTTCTTTCTTTCCTTGAGAGCCCTCTTTTCCTCATAGATCTCTTTAGCTTTTATATCGCCAATGGCAATGAGAGCTATCAGAGTTCTTCAGTTATGCTTTCTATGCCTTCTAGTGTCTTCCATCATGCTAAAATCCGTAGATTGCCATAGAAGGAAGATGAAGCTTCCAAAGCCTTGCAAGAGTTTTGTGTTGTATTTCCATGATATAATCTACAATGGCAAGAATGCACACAATGCAACATCTACACTTGTTGCAGCCCCTGAAGGAGCCAATCTCACCATTATGACTGGCAACAACCACTTTGGGAATCTTGCTGTGTTTGATGATCCAATCACTCTTGACAACAATCTTCACTCTCCTCCAGTGGGAAGAGCTCAGGGGTTCTACTTCTATGACATGAAGAACACCTTCAGTTCTTGGCTGGGGTTCACATTTGTGCTGAATTCAACAGATCACAAGGGCACCATTACCTTCAATGGGGCAGATCCCATCTTGAGTAAGTATAGAGATATATCTGTTGTGGGTGGAACAGGGGATTTCTTGATGGCCAGAGGAATTGCTACCATTTCTACTGATTCATATGAGGGAGATGTTTACTTCAGGCTGAGGGTCAATATCACACTCTATGAGTGTTACTGAATAAATGGATTTCCTTATTCCAAAGTTCAATGTCTAGGGCAGGGAATAAGAGAATTTGAAGATGGTTTTGAACTTTGGAGCTCTCAAGGAAGTGAACTTTATAGAGTTTGTAGTTTTGCCCTCTAGGCTATAATGTTTTTGAAAGGCTTTATGAAAGTCTTATTATGGTGTATGGGGTATCATTTCAAATAATTGAAGCAATCATATTTTATCTATGAAAAAGTCATTTATAAAAGGTTTAATCACATTCTATTGTAAATATCTATGAAAAATGTGTAGATTTGAGGATTTTGCTTTCTTCATTATGTAATTATGATTTTATAAGACTTCTAAAAAGTCATATTATAATTCATGAATTATCATTTCATATAATTGAATGTTATTATGATTTGATATATTATTCATATTGTAAGTTATATTATTTACCTTATTTTAGTTGACATATGTGTACCTTGATTTTGTAAATATTTAGCAAAATAATTTTATTTGTTCAAAATTAGTCAACTCATTTGAAAGCAATTTATCACACCCTACTTAATTTTCTCACTATATAATCATTGCAAATAAATTAGATTAGATAAAGGAGTTGAAATTCATAACTATAAAAAATATGTTTATATATGTGATAGTTAAATTAAAAATTGAAAGTATAATTTAAGTGAACAATAGTTGGTGAAAAGGTATTGGAATAGATGTCAAAAAATTAATTCAACCCGGGTCTATAATTTTAGGGTTATTTATGATCAAGATCTCTAATCTTAAAAATTAAATATATATGTTGCTATAGTTTATTTCACCCATATGGATGGATCTCTACAATTGCAAGCTTAGTCATTTATACAATCTCAATTTGATAGAATATGACCTACTTTAATTTATTTTCCTTAAATATAAAATATAAATGTCGACAAGGATCACAATGTTTCTAAACACCTTTGGGGAACCTATCAAATCACCAATTTCCTGTTCTCATAGTTCAACCCCTAGAAGGACTAGATTTATAAATTTGAAAAAAATGTTCGAAGACTATCTAGACAAACACCCAAAATTCTTAGAATGATTTTCCAAAAAGACAAATACTAAATTATATTTTCTTTTTCAAATTCCAACATATTTTACATGATTTCAATTGTGTAATCTATTCCCAAACTAAAACTAATATCTTCTCATTCCCTATTTTTCATAAGTTAAGATATGAAAATAAAATAAAATAGTTATTTGATGTTTACCTCTGAAGTTGTCCCAAATGTTGAAATATTTTCTAAGTCTTGGAGATAATGAAGAGGAAGAAGTTATCGCTAACAATCTATGCTCTCTATAAAGTAATGTGAAAATGCAACACAATCCTTCTTATTGCAAAGTTAGCAAGTTAGTGAGCCATGTGAAAATTTTACAAGGTGTTAAAAGTCACAAAGGCTATGAAGGTTCATGAATTAAAGTAAAGTGTGACAAAGATGGAAGAAGTCACATGATTTATGATGTCCCAATTTTAATACGGTTGCAAACTCTATGTAAATTTGATAATGTTCACACGAAGATAAAGAGTGAGACAAGATGAAGTGAAGGAATAAAGAAATGGAAAATAATAAAATGAATGGATGAAGCTTTGAATACAGGAAAGCTCATTTTGAGCAAGAAAAAAGAGCATCATATTAATAAGGTTGATAAATGAATGACCCAATCCATTTGTTTGATTGGGATCCTTTACCAACTATTGATCTTAGTTATATAAAGAGGTTGGATTCATTTGATAGAGATAATTAATCTTACAATATTTTTTTAAATTCACATTGTTTTGAGCCTTATGCTTAAATAGTAAGATTTGGGGAAAAAATCTCTTGGGTATACAAAGATCAAATGAAGAAAATATTTTCATTTCAAAGGACTAAAGGATGAAAACAATCTAGATCTATATAAATATCTCACTTGGAGGTTTTGTATGCATTGCATGTAACACCCAGTTAGGGAATCCAAAAGGACAAGGCTAAATACTACTAAGTTTAGTAAACAAAAAAAAATGAATTTTTAAAACTTTAATGTTTACCTAAATCTAGATGTAAGAGTCCTAATAGGTTCCCTAACACTTATTTTAACAACATTACTTAGTTTCCAAGTCATAAATTATGTTTATGTAAATTTCCTAATCAATGTGTGACGTGTAGTATGTAGATGGTTTCAAACTTATCTAAATTCTCATCATAAAATCATAACTAGTTATATTTCCTTACTTATATTCAATATCTACCTAATATAATCATTTAGTGTTAACAATCAATCAATTTTCATCTAGAGCCAAGTGTTTGTGTTATCCGACATGGTCATCATTTAGACAAATCATCCTTGTTCATTTTACTTATTACATTCAAGTGATAAATATAAATTTAACTCATTATTTTACCATTTCCAACCTTTAATAATAATATGTAAAATTTAGAAAATTTGACATATTTACTTAATTTGTATTGGTCTATGAAACTTAAGCCTTTAACTATGCATGCTTACTATCCATGTTCCATTCACTAATTGCTTCGATTCTACCCTTCATTCTATAAGATCTTATTATTAAAGCACAATATTATTTTACTCATCATAATATATTATTATTGACATTACTTAAAAATACGGAAAAATACAAGCTATAACATCATTGTTATTACATTAAGCTTTTCTGAAATAATAAAACATGCTTGCATTTCCCTTCTTTTCTCCTAGAGATAACCTTCTCCCCTTTAAATAGCTTTTTAACTAATGATGCATATACATATGATCTTAAAACCTCTTTCAAGAGTTCACATTATAATGTCACATAGATTTATTCTAAAGGAATGAAATAAAGACCCCAAGACTCAAGAAACAATGACTCAACATAGATCCACATAGCCATCCATAAGATACTAATAGTACCTCAAAACTATTTTACCACCCAACTAGGTAGAACCATAAATGGCCCACTCCCTTGAGCTAGGAGATAAGACCATGATCCACATAGTTCTAAGGCAGTCTAAAGCTAGGGTCTAGCCTCCCCAAACATAAAAGAAGCATAATAAACATGAGAAAACCACATAGGAATTATAAGTACACGTCTTAAAAAACATTAGAACACAATATGGAAAATATAAATTTTAAAAAAACATAAACAAGACTAGAGGGAAAGAAAGGGTAAGGGCTTAGACTACAACTAGGTGAGTGCCATCACATACACCTCAAATGTTGGGATACAATCTCATAAACCCTTTTC